>RWJN01000666.1:0-13740 GCA_004332605.1 Steccherinum ochraceum
ATTATCCACCTCCATATCCTCCGGTGCTGCATGGCCGCCGGAGGAAGGTGGGCGCTCGTGAGAGCTGGAAGCGGTGGGGGTGGCAGGACTTTGTGGCGGGGGGAAAGAAGTTCCGCCTTCGGATGTGACTCCATCGAGACGGGGACGGCGCAATGAAGTCCTTGTATCGAACGGATCCAGGAAATCCACAATTCGAGTGGCTTGGTGGGCGTTCTCGCGGCGGAGGGCGTACAGCTCCGCGTTTACGAGTGCGAGCCGGGTGCGTGCGTTCTCCAGTTCGTCCAGCAACGCAGGGACCAGACGCTGAACGCGACCGTTCCACAGCTCATCCCTGGCAACCACTTCGGCGCTGAGACCTTCCGATGGCCACATGCCCATCACTCTTGCATGGTCGGGGGTGATATCCTGGCGCAGGTCCGAAATGACTTGGGCCAGGAGTTCATCCTTCAAGCCGGACATCACATCGAGTTGCGAGAGAGGTGGAGGAGGTGTGTCGTGGGCTTGGGGAGGTGGTGGAGGAGATCCCGAAGAGTCGGGAGTGAAGGGGGGCGCAACCGTGACGGAAGGTCCGGGGGTGCTGAATGTGCGCCGAGCGACCGACTGGAGGTTCTGGAATTCTTCTGTACAACAAAAATCATCGTTAGCACAGCTGCCTGCCAAAAGATACCACTGCGACGCACCCTGATTCATGGGCGGTGGCACCTCCACCACCATCCTCATCCGCTTGCGAGCGGGTCCTCGGTCTACCGCTTTCCCTTTCCCTTTCCGGTCTTCTTGCTCGGGCTCGTCCTCCGACTCCGGCTCCGTCTTATCACCCTCCGCTTCCTCTTCCCGCGCCGCCTTCGCCTTGCCTTTCCCGGCTGCCGTTGTCGACCCTTTCTTCGCCCTCGGTTTAGGTCTGCTCTTAGCCCCACGCGGCTGCACGTCCTTGACCGCACCTCCCGCCCGCCTCCGTCTCCGCTTTGCCCTAGTCGCAGGTCCCGCGGTGCTACCATCTTCATCGTCCGCCTCCCATTCAGTCACCCCCCCGGCTTTCTCAGCCACTGCATGTTGCGGAACTGCTCCGCCGTCAGTACCGTCGCCGTCGTTGTCGGTGTCGGGCGCACGCCGTTTCTTCGATGCCGCTGGCGCAGTGGGTTTTTGAGAAGTCGGGCGTGCTTTTTTGGGAGCGCGTGTGGAGATCACGTCGTTCGGGATGAGAGGCAGGGTGGTCGGGATGGGTAATCCGGCGGCTTGACAATCCAAACAGTACCTGTGAAACCCGATCATGAACCTGGTCACCTGGGCCCCAGTCGCAGCAGCTCCGTCCACTCTGGACGGGATCATCGTACACTTCTTCCTGGTAGTCTTGCAACGCAGGCAAGCATAGGCATGGGCGGTGGGGGAAGACATGTTGACCTGACAAGGGTGATCGGCCTTGGCGCAGTTTTCGCACACCAGCAGCTGTATCGACGGAGACAAAAGGTTAGTGTGAATCACAAGCTACGAGGGAGAATAAGACGTACCGATGTGAAAGGGTACTTCAACAAACCCAGTTCCTCCGACGTGAGTTCGCCCGTCCGCGACAGATCGATGTACTTCCCATTACCAAACTCCTTGGGATATCTTTTGCGGCCGGAAGGGAACGCTGGCGCAGTTGGGTGTGGTGGAGCAGGGGCGACATCTTTCGATTTCGAACCTCCTGGAACCTTGGGGCGCAAAGGTTTGGTGACACGCGGTTTTGGGTCCGCAGGAAGGTCCGGTGACGTGGGAGGTTGTGGTGGTCGGACGTTGGGATTGGGGAGGGGAGGTGGTGGGGATGACTCGTCACCGGAGTCAGAGGCAGCCTTCGATGCTGTTCGTCCAGAGGAGCGTGACGTCTTGCGAGATGGACCAGGACTCGGAGCGCGTGGCGACGCGTCAGGGGAAGCGGAAAGTGGGCGAGTCGGCTCTGACACACGTTATGCACTGTCAGAACAGTTACACGTGCGATGAGATAGTTACTCACCGGATGCCCACCACTGATTCTCTCCCAGTCCCTGCTCCGCTCCTGTTGGCTCTCCGTCGAATGCAGGGATCCGCTGTGTGTTGCGGCGGAAGCGGACGAGGCTTTCTTGAAAAAACTCGTCGGACCAGCTGTCGCGCTTCTGGAACGTGACATCCGACCACCACTGCATCATGGCGAGCAGGGATATGGGGATCCTTGCGCTGGTCGGGTTCTGCTTGTAGACCTGCTGCCAACGCGATGCTACCTCGGACTGAAAGCAGTGTAAGTAACTTGCAACACAGAGCAAGTCGCATCGTGTTTCACTCACCAATTCTTGCCTGAAATTGTCGCGCCACGGAGCTTTGGGTCCGTCGTCTCCGGGTCTCCGTGCCCCAAGCGCAGCCTCCAGTCGGCGCGTCGAAGTGTAGAACCCTCGTTCTTCCGCCGACATATCTTGCCAGGCGGGAGCGGGGGTGGGTGGCGTCTTCTTCGAATGCGAGGTGGCCATGGGTGAGGACGGAGGTGGGGTATGAAGCGAACGAGAGGCGGATGCGGAGAGGCGAATGAGCGACAGGAAAGAAATGCAAAGTTCTTTAGCCGCCCACTGTCGCGTTGTTGGAAGCGCCACAGATCAGGCTTCTCACGGTTCACAAGGGCCAGACCGCTCGTTCCGTGGCTGTGCTCGGATCGAAATCGAAACTCTAAAATGACATGGGAACAAAACATAACTAGAACACTGATGTCATTCAGGAACGTGTTGATACAAATCAAGACGAGTGCATTACGTCATTCATCAAGGTCATCGAGTTCAATCGTGAGAGAACGAAAAGGCAGTATTTTGATACAAACAAACAAATGCGGGCGCAGATACATCATTCTTGAAGGTCGAAGAGCTCAATCGTCAGAGCACAAAATGAACGGTTGCTCGAAAACATAACGGCAGAATTCGAATAAAACGTAAGAGCATGCGCGCGTTACACCCGACCAACCAAGAACCTCAGCGGCGTTTACGCTTCACCGCAGTCGGAGCTGGTGCATCCTGTTCCGCATCCTTGCGACGTTGGTCGGCCTCTGCGACAGTTTCAGGCGCTCGGGGGCCCGCACCTTTTACAGTGCGGCGAGGTCTATTGGATGCAAGCGTACCCTCAGGAGCTGGCACATCTGAAGTGGACGGACCGGCTGTGGGAGCGGAGGTTGTGGCCGATGCCTGTGCACGAAGCGAAGGTACGTCTCAGCGCGGGTGAGAAAAAAGTGACGAACTCTTCATACCTTGCTCTTTGTCTTGGATGTCTTCGGACGCGACGAAGCAGCAGCAGGAGTGGAGCCGCCGAGCGTCGGATCCGCTGGCTGGCTTGCATCCGGACGTGAGGAGCCCGCTGTGGGTTTGGACCCGCCGGGTGTTGGATCCGCTTGCTGATCATTGCCTTGCGCGGGCTGGCAGCACGTATGATTAGTACATCGCGGCACTGGAGACGCATGGGAACGTAATCACCGGTTCGTTTGCGGGTGCTGGCTCTTCCGTCGGTGTTCTTGGGGGCTTCTCCACGAGTCTCGCCGACGATGTCAAAGATGCTGCGTCCTCCTCGTCGGATGATGCAGGAATACGTCGCGCATTCCTAGAAACCCGGCGCGACTGAGACTGCCGAAGAGGTGCGGTTGAGTAGCGAAAGTGAAAATCCTGAAACGAATACACATACGTTCGAAACCGGATCCCGCATATTGAACTGCTCGTCGGCGGAGACACCGTCGGAAGCACCAGGGAGCTTGCGAGTTGGTATAAACTTGGGTTTCGAGCCCGACGGAACAGGAGGTACTTGCGCCGCGCCAGCCCTGTGCGCCCACTTTCAATTATACAGCCCCAGGGGCTGGGGATAATGGTCTGACATTTGTAGGGTGGATTGTATTATATGGTGTGTATAATACTGCAGTCTGAGGCTATTATTGTAGGGCCTGTTATATTATTGTAGGCTCCCCATGTAATAGATGACACCCAGGCCATATTATACAGCTGCCAGGCCTTCGTATTATATTATGCTTGCCTGGGTGTTCTATTGCAGCATTTCTGTTATTGCTGGCTGGATAATATATTGCTATTCATTATATTGGCCAGATATTGGAATCATATTTGTTATTCTGGATGGATATTGGGATATTGGGAGTTAGCCATTCTATTATTCTGCACTATGGCCGCATTTTATATCTGCTCCAGCCTAGGGATTGTATTGTATCCCTGTTATAAAATGTTATTAGGGCAGGGGATTGTATTGTATGCCATATTAGACCTCAGCGCATTTTTCTGGCCCTTGGCCATTCTATTATACTGCACTATGGCCGCATTTTATATCCGCTCCAGCCTAGGGGTTGTATTGTACCCTGTCTATATTATTCCATAGTGGTGCATTATTGTATGACGAGCTTTTATATAAAATGACCCTGAGTCCCCCTCATAGAATGTGGAGGCGATCTAGCCCTCTTACTGTATCATTTGTCTGGCTCGGACAAGCAGCGGTGTGATTGGTTTCCGAACAAGAAGGGACGTGGACAAACATTATTGCAGATCAAGTAGTAGTAGGGGAAGACAGACAGAATGAAGTGCGGGCATGAGTCACTAGGCAAGCATGAGCAAAGNNCTTTGCTCATGCTTGCCTAGTGACTCATGCCCGCACTTCATTCTGTCTGTCTTCCCCTACTACTACTTGATCTGCAATAATGTTTGTCCACGTCCCTTCTTGTTCGGAAACCAATCACACCGCTGCTTGTCCGAGCCAGACAAATGATACAGTAAGAGGGCTAGATCGCCTCCACATTCTATGAGGGGGACTCAGGGTCATTTTATATAAAAGCTCGTCATACAATAATGCACCACTATGGAATAATATAGACAGGGTACAATACAACCCCTAGGCTGGAGCGGATATAAAATGCGGCCATAGTGCAGTATAATAGAATGGCCAAGGGCCAGAAAAATGCGCTGAGGTCTAATATGGCATACAATACAATCCCCTGCCCTAATAACATTTTATAACAGGGATACAATACAATCCCTAGGCTGGAGCAGATATAAAATGCGGCCATAGTGCAGAATAATAGAATGGCTAACTCCCAATATCCCAATATCCATCCAGAATAACAAATATGATTCCAATATCTGGCCAATATAATGAATAGCAATATATTATCCAGCCAGCAATAACAGAAATGCTGCAATAGAACACCCAGGCAAGCATAATATAATACGAAGGCCTGGCAGCTGTATAATATGGCCTGGGTGTCATCTATTACATGGGGAGCCTACAATAATATAACAGGCCCTACAATAATAGCCTCAGACTGCAGTATTATACACACCATATAATACAATCCACCCTACAAATGTCAGACCATTATCCCCAGCCCCTGGGGCTGTATAATAAAAAAGTGGGTGCACAGTATTGCTTGCTTGCGCTGCACCGGAACTCTCTCCGACGTCGTTAACGTCAACATCCATGGCGTCGGATGAGGAAGAGCTGGCTTGAGCGTTCGAGTGCAAACCGAGGCGAACTTCCATCGCTTCGCGCTTCACCTGCATCATGTGGATATGGACATCCTCTTCTTCCTCTTGCTCGTCGTGGTCTGCAGGTGGACTCTTGTACTTTATCGGCATGGCGTCGTACACGGCAGCCCATGTTTTGGCTGCGAAATTGGTCATCCTCATCGGGTCCAACTGCGACGAAAACCACCACGCCGCATCGGATGGCTGTTTCGCGGCCGCCGTGGGAGGCAGTTTGTTCATGTATTCGACGTCGCGGAGCAACAGACCCGTGAAAAGAAGCAAGTGCTCCACCTGAAGCGAAGTCCAAACCCAGTCACCGTTATCGTCATTCCACGGAGACGACTTGATCCACTTCTCGACTGGAACGAAGCATTCGTCCGGCTTAAGGTGCCAGTCACTAGGACACAGATGCGATTTGCGGGTCCACCAAGCGAAGTGCGTCTCAACGGGCGCGCGCTCGCATTGAGCAGGAAGGATTCGGGCGGTGAGAATTTGCTGTGTTTGGACAATGTGAATTCATATCCGACTCTCAGACAACAGGAGCGACTTACTTCGCCATAATGATGAAGATACTGCTGCAAACCACGCCAGTTGGGATCTTCTGAAGAGAGACCGTTAAGGGTGCTGATCAAGGCAAAACGACCTTTGCTAGTCAGATAGGTCTCCCTCAGCGGGCCTTGGGTACCGAACGGTGTGGGCTGCCCAATAGTGTCGTCCTCTTGCGCGAGACCCGGAAGCCTGGCTTTGGCAGCGGGACGAGCACGCAGTGGACGCAAAACAGCATCATCAGGCTCGTCGTCGTCGGAGGGGATTCCTGTCATCGGGTCGTCGATATCCTCAACGGCGGCTCCGCCCGCACCAGACCCGCCCGCGACAGACCCGCTCGCACCAGACCCGCCCGCACCAGACCCGCTAGCAAGAGCCTCAGATCCACCAGCGGACGCAGCGACTTTGGCCACCCCAGTTTTGCGCTTCGCCTTCTTCGCCTTTGGCTTCGGGGGTTCCGGAGCGGCTGCGTCCGACTCTTCGTCCGACTGCGAAGTTGCCTTAGCTTTACCTTTCCTGATTGCATCGCGCGCTTTCTTCTTGACACTAGCAGTAGGCTTCTTTGCAAGTATCAAGTCCCCGGCGCTGTCCAAGACCATACGGAAACGGAAGGGTATGTCGCCCGCGGCCTGGCGGGCTTGCCAGTGTGACAGAAGCTCGTTGCATTGGGCCAGCTTCAAGTGAGAAGGGTCGACTAGGATCCCAACAGTCTCAGGCAGCGAGTCCTCCGCAAGCATTTCCTGGACGGTATCTTCGAAAGACAACGCTTGCCATGGCATGCGTGACGGGTGTCCTCTCCCGATACCTGACATGTCGGGTCATGGTGAGTATATGAGCATACTTCAAGGCGACGCGGCTTACGGTAAATGGATCGGACGAACTCCCGGATGATGAGCTTTTTCACATCTAAGAAGTTGAATCGAGGATAGTGGTCGGATTTCCATGCGAGAACATCCGCAGGGATCCGGGGGTACCCGTCGGGTCCACGCTCAAGCTCGGTGGACACTTCAACTAGCTTCCCTTGTTTATCCACTTGCGTCCGGCCTGGCTCCGCAGGATCGTCAGGGTCAAGGGAAGCGTAGGGAATCATCTCGTCGTCGATGCACTTCTCGAAGTCGGCCCGCTTGGTGTTTTCAAAATCAACGTAGTCATTGAACGCGCTGAAGCCAGTGTACCGTTTGTCGGGTTCGATTCTTCAAGCGGACAGTATGAGAAAGAATGCGTATATTCATATCACAGAGGATTCAACCTACGCGGACAACATGACTCCGTTCCCCTCCGCGGCAGTGCCTACGCGGCCGACATGCATAATGACAAGAACCCGATACTGATTCCACATCGCGTTGGCAAAGGCCCGACACTCCTTCTCGCACATGGCTTTCGCCCGTCTAAAGAATATGAGAGGAACAAAGTGGGTCCGCAATGTCTCGTTCAAAACCACATAAGCTTCACTTACTCGCGACGAAGAGCATAACTCATCTTGCCCGCCGCTTCCTCCTTCGCCAATTTCTCGTACTGCCGTCGAAGTGCTTGGGTCTTGCGTTTGAAAACATGAGACTGAGCGCGAGTGATCGCAGCTGGCGGAGCGTAAGGAACCTGTTGATCTGCGGGATCAGGCACATCATCGCGGGACAAGTCCTCCCAGGCGTTGATGTAGCTCCGAACCACTTTCCGCTTCTGGTGCTCCTCTTTGGCTTCGTCGCTCGCGTCTTCAGCAGGAGAGTCGGAGTCGCCGTCGGAGAGAGGGGGGACGACGCCCACATCGTCTTCACCGTGATCGAGGTGGCGGCTGAGGTAGCTCTCGAACTCGTCTCTGATGTCCTTCCATTTCATGTCTGAAGGACGCTGCTTGTCCAATTCGTCCAACCGAGCGGCATAGGTGCAAACCTCGAAGTTGTGGTCCGCCTTCCATATCTCCGCCGCAGTGCGTGCGCGCCCCATGAGTGAGTGAAGGGGTGCAGTGAGCGGAACAGCATTGAACGCAATCCGAATACCCTTTATTATCCGGACGGGTCAGTATGCTGTTCGACCTCACGTATATTGTCACGAACCTTGACAAGTTCCGGAATGCTGTTGCCGCCTCCGACGGCCTGGGTGGCCATGAAAGCGGCGGCCCGTTCAATGATGCTCGTTTTCTCCTTCGCCTTCTTGGCCTTGCGCGCGACGACATATTCGTCAAAGAACTCGGAGAGGAGCTGCATCTGGTCGTCGCCAATGATAGCAGCGACGGTGTCGTCGGGAATTTTGTTGGTGGGGACTTTCTTTGCCATTGCGCTGTGCGGGAAAAGACCGAAAGTGAGATTGGTAGTCTTACAACCACGACGGACACAGACGTACGGAGCTGAACGAGAGAATGAGTTTGGGTGGGACTGAGGTTCAGAAGCAGGGAACGATCAGCGGACGCGACAGAAGCAACTATACGGTGATATTATCATTCAGAGGACCGCTTGCTAACAGCGATAGTGTGATGTTGATGTGATGTTCCATCAATGCGGGCCTGAAGGGATATGGATCCGACACTGATGTTATCGGCGACAAAGCGGGAGCAATTGCCCAACGTGAGAACATCAATGAGCGTCAAAAGCATACGCGCGCCCGCCTGTTTTATTCTTGCAGAAACACGCCTTGTCCTCACTCCTCATCCAGTCCTCACTCCTCATCCACTTCATGGCTGAGGATGCTGCTAACCTTCGGCGATCGGTCCAAACGTTCATGCAAACAGCATTCAAAGCTATGCTGCGGACACATGGTACATCTCTTCCGGTTCGCGATGCACGGAACCGTGTCACCGTCGACCACCAACTCCTCATTGATTGTGGCGAGAAAGTTGGGGGCGGAGCCGTACCACCGACTCTGCGTCGTAAAGCGCTTCCATTGTGCACAAAGCTTGTGGAAGCATTTTTGAATCCTGGTGGGTCCGGTCGCTCCTATGGACGCCACAGGAAGCTGAAACCACTGGTTCAGTTCGTATGGAGGGCGACGCAGATTACCTCCGCAACCATGTTCACCCCACCGCACACGGACTAAAAATTCCGGATCCGGCTAGCGAGTCACTCAAAAAATATTTCCCTGGTGTTCCTGGACATCCGAAGCGATTGGCATCACCTGCGACCGTTGTCGATTGCCATGGTCGCATTCTAGTGTGGCTGGTTCCGAATGCGTTCGAAAAAGATCAGGTACTGCACATTTTTTATTCGTCATGATGCTGCGATATCAACATGTTTTGCACTAGTCCGAACTCTACGATGCTGCTCATTGCCTAGAAGATTGGTTAGATCCACCAGACGATGGATCGGGTTCATGGCGGTCGCACGCAGATCACTTCGGAGGCTACAATGATGCAAAAGATGTTGCGAGTGGTGTCATGAACTTCAGTCCTGCATGGTTTCAGGTCGGACATGAGGTCAGTCAGCTCCGCTCAATAAACAAGTACGTAAACGCAGCTAACTCGGTCCGGCAGTGGTCCGTCACAGCCAAGCCATATTCATCTCCCATATTCCGTGACCACGCATACGACTCGTGGCGACAGGGAATGCGAGACACGCACCTTCTGTTGAGCGGACTATTGGCAGTGATGCATCCGCATCTGGCGGATGCGGCCGAAGCTCTGTTTGATCAGGTCCGCCACCCTGGTACGGAGAACGCGTTGTCGCGTTGGGACCTGATCTTTTCGGCTGCAACTGTTGTGGCGAATCGGGCCTCTCCGTACCACCGGGACACGAAATCAATGCCTTCAGCTTTCGATTTTCTGATGCCTTGTGGACCTTACGGACATACGCAACTCTCGTTGCCTGACTTGAACCTGGTTCTAGAATATGGAGCGGGAACACTGGTCGGGTTGACGGGCCGATTGCTTGCGCACGGAGCACCAAAACTATCTGCCGGCCGCGTGTGCTATGCATATTATTTCAGGGAGTATCTGTTTGCCAGATATCGGATAATGGATCCGGGATTCATGTCCCAATCTCATTACCTGCATCTGATACAGAGCGAACATATCGATAGTTACTTCCGACGGAGACCCACAGTGTATGGCTCAGAGGAGTAGGAGATGAAGCAATCAGTGTACTCTTGATCTGGAATATGTAACCAATCCCTCGTGATGATTATTGAAACAGCTGATTTTCCTATGATCTGACGCAAAGATGGGTTGCGGGTCAGTGAGTCTGAACTGGCTGTGCGCGTACTGACTCTGCATTTTTGATCCCATTCCTTTTCCACGTCTTCGCCGTCGTTCTCACATTCTTCCCTGCCGCCAGTAAATAATATTTCGCATCCGCCAGTGGATTCTTCGTCTAAGTGAGTACCACAGTTACACCTGAATCTGCTTTGTTTGAGCGGCGTACTTGTAGATGGCGAGTTCGCGCAAGATCGTCGGGCGGGCCAGCAAAGCCGCTCTACCGACAACGTCCGTGACAGCCAAAGGTACCCCTAGCACTCTGAAGCTGCCCAAGCACGGCCGGGGAGGAACGCGGATGGTTAAAGCGAACCCCAAAAAGACACACAACGCTCCCGCACCTAGCTCCGACGTACACCCGTCGACGTCGCAGCCACCTCCGCAGACCGTGGACAACGACGCATTTGCTTCCGACTTGCCGGAGCTGGATGATGTCTTAGTGCCGGATGAGCCTCGTCGTCTTCCGACTCGCAATGTTGCCCCGCACACAAACTATGTATATGTATGTTCTGTTGACATTTCCGCTCATGGTAACTTGCTGACGATAAGATGATGTTAGCCCCAGAGCAAGTTCATGAACACCTGGTTTGACCGACGGACGATCAAGATATGTCGATGTTGTCATGGCACGTGAGCGACCCTACGAAGGCGATCGACGTGTCTGCTCCGTATGCGACGCTCCTGCCGAATTCCGCTGCAACGACTGCTTTGCGAATCGTCTCTTGTGCAAGGAATGTTGTCGATCACTTCACACCGCCAATCCGTTCCATCGTGTTGACAGATGGGCATTGTTCTGCTTTGTTCCCGAGACACAGTGGCAATCTGCTGTCGGCTTGGTTGTATATCTCGGACACCACGGTGCGCCATGTCCAAGGAACCTTCCACTTCCATCCACTATTCCCGAGGAGAAAGAGGTATCGGACGTATCGGACGTATCGGACGCGGAGGATGATGAAAAGAAGGATACTGTGCCCAGACGTTATCTCAAATCACCTTCTCCTATGTTGCTTCGACCATCAATCCCACGCGCTCGCCGCACTGCATCTACAAGCACTGTGGTATCTGACAGCGACATTGACGGGAGTACTGTAGTCGATGATCAGGCGTCGATTCCGGATGTCGAGGCTAGCCAAGACGACTACGGAGACTTTGCGGACTTGGTCAATCCGCTTCGAGAGCAGCCCGCCGCTGCTGGAGGTCCGACCGACGATGAGTGGGAGGATGAGGTAGAATTTGAGGTCCGCGACGGTGATGAAGCGAGCGATGGCGGCGAATGGACCACGGAGGAAGTTCGATTTATGGGCGGGAATAATCCTTTCCACGCGCGTCGCCCGTTGACTACGGTCGTGCACACCAACGGGGTGCATTTCATCGAAGTTCGGTACTGCAAGTGCCTTCCACAGACGCCTCCAGATGAGCAACTCCTTGCCTCGGGTCTTTACCCGGCATCGCAGCTACGTCCGCAGACCGCATTCACGCTCCAGGTTCTCGACGATGGCATGTTAGACAAGATCATTTGCAAGACTCCCACGCGGAACTATTTTACAAAGCTTCGTCGTCATACTACTAAAGCGTTCCCGGATCTCGTTTCTGTGTGTACTTTTTAATGTACCGTCTTGAGCATGCCAGTGTGATAAATTTATGTTCGTTGTTACAGGACCGCTACCGGGAGCTGCTACGCGGCTTGCGACAGTGGATGTGGATCACGCAGCGGATGAGTAGCGGAAGTGTGTACTTGCATCCGCCGGGAACTAAGATTCCCGAAGGCGCATTTGCGGTCGAATGTCCTACCTGCCCCAAGCCGCCTATCAATTTACCGAAAGATTACAAGACGGATGTCAACCAGTGAGTACTTGAGCTATGCGTCAATATGGATCACAGATAGCAAGGCTAAGTGATCACTTGTAGATGGAAATACAGGCCGCAGGCTAGCCAAGACGGGAACTTCAAAGCCGAGCAGGTCCGGTATAAAGCAGACCATTCGGACGACATTCGGTTAAGCGATGGCCTTGGTTTTATGGTGGGATCGGAGAAGTACAAAGCTCATTTGTTGGAAACGATGAAGGACCTGCCGGAGGTGTGTTTTGTGTCGCATACAGATGGCTCCGACAGCTAACTCCGAGGCAGAAATCCGACTGTCGTGAACATCGTGCGGTCAACGAAACGCATACGCATGTGAAGCGGAACCATCTCGCAGTTACTGGAATCGGTTCAGTGGCGTGTGCACGGCATGGCTTTTTTATTCCACATGCAACAGTGGATTTCCAAGCCGGGGAGCGGTCAGTGGACTCACATGCTGCTTCAGGTTGCTCCGCTCACCGAGCCGTCAATTGTTGACACGTTGTTTCAGACAAGCAAACATGGACTACGCGCTCTCATGGGCAATCAATGAAACACTTCGCAGGCGATATAAAAGCGTTCCTCGTCTTCTACGACGTCATCTGCCAGTACTTCAAAAAGCTGAAGGAGCGTTTGCGAGCAGGTACTCATCTTGAATTAGATGAACAGTTCGTTTTTGAATACGCGCTTGGACAATGGCACGTTCATGGCCACCAACGATCTTGTTTTTCTCGCTTCGCTCCTTTATTCATTCCGGGTGCTGGGTGGGTCGACGGGGAGGTGATTGAGACCTTATGGTCCCAGTTGAACGAGGCGTCGGGGAGTCTACGAGCGATGGGAACCGCTCATCGACAAGAAACGCTAGACTTGCTGATGAGCGAGTCGAACTGGAGAAAACTGGTCGCAATGCGTGGGTGTTCACTGTCATTCATTGATCGAGTGCGACAGCACCACTGATTCTGTTCCTGTCAGCGGTGACCCTCCTCCGCAAATATGAAAAGGCAGTGGTAAACGTTCTTGAGAGCGAGCTCCTGCTGGCACAGTTAAGAGGGAGTGAGCTGGTTATGAAGAACCGGAGCATGTGGGAATTGCAGGCGCGATATGCACAACGCATGAGGGGAGTGGACTTCAGGAAGTCTCTCGATCTGATGCTGTGCTTCGATCTGGCGGAGGAGAAAGGTACGTCCGACCGCATGACTGGAGCGGGCTCAAACACTGAGTTCATAATGATTGCAGCCGATACGCGTGCACATGTGCTGAAGCGGTTAGTGGAGAAGGAGGCGGGGCAAGCAGTAGGTCAAGCGGACTGGATTTCCGAGGGAATTGCAATTCAAGAGATACAGTAAGTACTCGCGGACCTAAGTGGACTGGTGCTCACAAGTTGCGCATTAGATTGGGCCTCATTGAAGAATCTAGGAAGCTGGGACGGAGTCCGACCATTGAGCAAGAGACGGAGCTTTTGCGCAAACGCAACCGTCTGCAGACTCGCATTAATGCATTTGAAACTCAATCGCAGCGACACTTAGGGCTTGATTTGGATCCGACAAATGTTGTCAGCGGATGCGATGACCCGGTGTGGGACGAACTCGACGGCGACGAAGTGGCGGGTCCGCAACCTCGTAATCATGCTTTTGACGCTACCCTTCCTGAACACCAAGCAATATCTCTTCCTTCCGCGTT
>RWJN01000667.1:0-13731 GCA_004332605.1 Steccherinum ochraceum
TGAGGTTGCCCCATGGCCGAGATCGGAGGATCTGACACCTCTTGTGCCGTCCTGTCACTTGTTCCAGCGCGCCATGACGGCACCGTACCGAAAGATCAAAATTTTCTCAGATCATTTTCTCGGCTGTTTGTTCCAAACAAATACAACGTGTTGCGCCACCCTTCCCACTTGTTCGTCTTCCGGGGCTGCTGACTGTCGCGATTCATATTGTCAAGTCTCTGATGTCCCGATTTTCGAGCTGAAACATGCACGGTTAAAAGGAGCAGCAACAGCACAATCGAACTCGAGAATGTGCAAAGACGCGCGAAGTACACACTGCCAGTAGTACCACAGCACGTCTATGTGTCTATGACTCTGAGCCAGCCATCGCACAAAACGCCGAAGCCGACATTCACGGGTTCACGTGCATGCTGTCCCACATGTAGTGCGGGACGATACTAGAGAATCAATTTAGTGGCAGGGGTAGCGGCTGGTAACGCATGCGCATATGCAGCACTACACTATGCAGCAGCAAACGATCGAGTCGAGATGTGTTCTTCTTTACCTGCTTTTGTATCGTCTTCGGCAAACAAATTGAGGGTACGCTGCCCTTCCTCGCGTATAGCACCTATGCAACGACAATGATTAATCGGACAGATTCGGGCTGCATCATGAGAGAATTTGTACATACCCGAGTCCTTTGTTTGCTTGATGTGGTAGCGACGTTGTGAAGATGATGCTGTCGCCTTGATGTTGCCTTCGGTAAGATTGAACTCCGTAAGTTCACGAACACACCGTTCGTAAAGACCCAGAATGCAGAATAGAGCAGGAGATTGGATGGAGGGTTTGATTCTTGAAAAGACGTCATGAACGAGGGCTCTTCTTCAAGGCGGTCGTCAAAAGCGACGGCGCTCCTTGTAAGGCAATTATGATGAGGACGAAGCACAACAAGGCCAAACAGACACTCAAGCGGCAAAGGCGGTCCGCGTCTTTCTTTGATGCTTTGTGTTCTGACTACCTCCTTCTCATCTATAACGTCCATACCCTTCCTTCTTTCCATATCGTACGAACAACGTCTTTTCACTCTCGAGACTTACCGCACTCACTGCGTGTGTCACCATCGCTCGGAAGGGACGGTAACGGGATGTCGAAGCGACGAGTCGCGTACTACTACGATCGTATGAGTCTCCCGATTTTTCCAACGGTTTCTGTGATTTAGAGTCTGACAGCCTCATCTTTAGCGGATGTTGGCGCGTTTACATATGGTCTCGGCCATCCAATGAAACCTCAGCGAATGCGCATCACCCACGAGTTAGTCTCTGCATACGGCATGCTTGACCATATGCAAGTGCTTGTGCGTGCGTCGTCTTGTCTTTTATCCACCCTGCAATCATGAACCTGATAGATTGGACTCTCAGAGACCGAAGAGAGCGTCAGCAGAGCAAATGACAAGGTTTCACACCGACGAGTACATCCACTTTTTGTCAAGGGTCGTTCCGGAGACAGCGTCGGAGTTGACATTTCACGGTATTCGCCACTCCTGCCGGTTCATCATCACCATACTCAAAAGTTTCTTTTTCTGCCGCAATATTAGTACTCATGGGCGATGACAATCCTCCATTCGAAGGCGTATTCGATTTCTGCGCTCTGTCAGCTGGCGGGTCTATCGGTGCGTGTTGCTTTGTATACTCTCGTCACTTCCCGCGTTCCCCTATTTCCGTCCACCCATTCTCGATATTCCGTCATCGCTAGCTACAGCTACGTTATCTCACGTTGATCTCCTCCAACAGAGGCGGGCCAACGCCTCGCCAGCGGATCGACGGACATAGCCATCAACTGGGCAGGCGGACTCCACCACGCCAAGAAGCGCGAAGCCTCCGGGTTTTGCTACATCAACGACATCGTTTTGGGCATTCTCGAACTCCTTCGCGTCTTTCCACGCGTACTGTACATCGACATCGACGTCCACCATGGCGACGGCGTCGAAGAGGCATTCTACACTACCGGCCGTGTTATGACGTGTTCCTTCCACAAGTTCGGCACGTTTTTCCCCGGGACGGGTATGCAGGATGACACGGGCAGGGGTAAAGGGAAAGGGTATGCGGTGAATGTGCCATTCAAGGATGGACTGACGGACCAGGCGTTCCAGAGTGTTTTTGAGCCAGTGCGTCCCTTATTTACTAGACTCTAGCTTCCCTGTTTGCTGACTTCCGCTGTTCAGGTCATTCTGAAGATCATGGAAGTCTTCCAACCGTCCGCCATCGTCCTTCAATGTGGTGCTGACTCGCTCGCAGGCGACAAGCTAGGATCCCTCAATCTCACCATGCAAGGACACGCCAGTTGTGTGCAATTCATTCGTAAACTCCATGTTCCCCTTATGCTTCTTGGTGGCGGAGGGTACACGGTGAAGAACGTCGCGCGCACTTGGGCTTTTGAGACGGCGTGTGCGCTGGGTCTCGAAGACACGATCGATCTCAACTTGCCGTGGCACGAGTACTTCGAGTGGTTCGGACCGAGGTACCGGCTGGAGGTGGTAGCGAATAATATGGAGGATCTGAATGTGAAGGAGAAATCGCTGGACAAAGTGAGGTGCGTACAGTTTGTCCTCAATTTGAAGACATGTTTGTGACGTGTTGACAGAGAAGCAGCTCTGAGACAATTGTCAGAGCTCAAGCCGGCACCTTCAGTTGGCATGCATGATGTCCCGTTTGAGACGGTGGGCGATCACCTAGGGTTCCGACATAAAGAGTCAAAGAAGATCGATGATCTGGATGAGCGACTCGCCCGTAAGTCCTGCGTCATTCTTACCTGATCCGTAAATTGATAGTCTGCGATAGAACATACCCGTTACATCTACGACCTCCAAGACTCTTCCACTTCCTCTGAATCCGATCCTGACTCAGACTCAGACCACTCTTCATCTACTCAACGAGTCAGCCGGTCTTCCCGTCGTCAGCGTGCGCGCAATGGCAAGCAGCGCATGAGCATCATGACGAACCAGGTGATTGACGTTCCTGAGTACCTACCCGCGACGAAAACCTCCAAGCGGCGGTTCTTCGCGAGCGAGGGTGCACAGTGGGACCAACAGCTGAAGAAGGTGGTGGTGGGTCGCAACGGAGAGTTGGAAGGCATTGCAGTGAACGGGAAATTGCGAGGTTTGGGGTTGATGTCGGAAGAAGAGGAGAGTACGGGTTGGCCAAGCGTAGAGGACAATGAGGAGGAGTCGAGATGATGCAAGTGCGCCTATAGTATTGTAGCGTCGTTGTACAGTGTTTTTTATAATCTTTCAATATGTATCTGCTGTATTCTTGCTTCCATAGCACTTGCTATGAATGCGTCGCTTTGACTATCACACCCGTACCGGGCGCCTTTGGTCGATAGCAGCATGCGGCGCCGGCCGATAAGTCTCTCGCCTCTTTCGGAGTCTTTCCTCCTCGCTTTCGTCCATATATCCGCACCTTCGAAGGTGCGCAACTGAAACCTGCATACTACTTGCACCATCTCTCTCCGCCTTCTCAAGTTGTCTAGTATCTACGCCACCCAGTTCCTGTGGTCATCCAAGGTACACTAGACGACACCGAGAACGGTCTTTCTAGACAGCCCTGTCATGATAAGACTCGCCCAGCGCCGACCTCTATCTCTACCGGTCGGCGGTGACCATTTGATGCAAACAATTTCACCCGAGAGCTGAGGCCTGAGGTGCTGGATAAGGGTGGGAGTCCTCCACTTATCCTCCACCTTCAAAATGAGCTGGGAACGACGGGACACAGGTGAGCACGCCTCTTCCCATCCCTCCGGCACAGTCTGCTGATCAGTGTTTCCCTTCGCCCCAGCAACCTTGCAGGAAGCCTCGGCTGGACAATGTCAGTTCACTCTGTGGTAAAAGACCAGCCAGATCGGATACCGTCACCTTCTCCTCGATTTCCCTCCATCGGCCAACCTTCGTCGTCCTCTCGCCGCATCACCTCCATCTCCTCTTACTTCTCGCATCTCTTTACGAAAACTACGACGCGACATGGTTGGGTCGGCGACTACAACTACGCGTGGCTCTGTGCTCCAACACTTCCCTTCTCTATAGGCTCTTCGTCATCGAAGCCTCGCCGTCGCGCCCCACCGTTCTATGCTCTGGACTCGGAATTGCCGTTGATCTTGGCCATGACCTGTGGCTTGCAACATGCGTTGGCGATGTTGGCTGGTTTGATAACTCCGCCGATCATCTTTGCGAGTGCGTTGAGCTTGGATGCGGAGACTAGTGCGTATATGATTAGTGCGTCGTTGATTGGATGTGGTGAGTTCTCCGCTCGTACCCCGGGCAACGTTGTACTGAGCGGCTTTCCAGGTATCCTCAGCTTAGTGCAGATGTCGAGACTGAAGTTGTTTGGGGGGTACTATCTTGGGACGGGTCTATTGAGCGTGGTTGGAACGAGTTTTGCGACACTGAGCACGGCGAACGCAGTACGTTATGTCTAGTTCGTCCACCTGCTTTACCAGTCTGATGAACTGATCACTTAGATATTCGACGCTATGTATGCAGACGGTACATGCCCGTCAACGACAGCTCCGGATGGTACGGTAACGCGAGGCGCATGCCCAGATGCGTACGGAATGGTGATAGGTGGGTCCCGTTGGGCTGGTAGTACTCCCTCAATGAGCTGACGTTACTCCGTAGGAACGTCCATGATCTGCGCTTTCCTTGAAATATTCCTGTCCTTCGTCCCAGCTCGCATTCTTCAGCGCATCTTTCCACCCATGGTCACTGGAGTTGTCATCCTCATGATCGGCGCGTCGCTCATCGGGTCGTCTGGTATCCCCGATTGGGGTGGAGGATCGAATGACTGCGCAGGGAGGCCGACATCTGGAATATTTGAGCTTTGTCCCACTATCTTTGCGCCCAGACCGCTTCCGTACGTTGTTTTTCCGCTTCTCCTATAATGCGATAGCTCAAGAAAAACTGCAGATGGGGTTCACCGGAGTTCATTGGTCTCGGATTCTTGTCCTTCGTGTCAATTATTCTCACCGAACTCTTTGGCTCACCTTTCCTCAAGAACATTTCTATCATCGTCGGATTGGCGGTTGGATGTATCGTTGCTGGTGCGGCGGGGTACATTGACGGGAGCTCCATCAAGACAGCTCCTGCGATAACGTTCCTTTGGTACGTCTTCAAGTCGGATTATGAATCATGCTTTAGGACTGATGTTGAGTGTAGGGTCAAGACATTCAAGATCCGAGTATACGCACCTGCAATACTTCCGATGCTGGCAGTGTATAGTGCGTTTGACTTTTTTTGATAGCGTGCTCTTTGGCTGACATCTTGACCGAAGTTTCACTCGCTATGGAAGCCATTGGTGATATCACAGCATCGGCCGAAGTCTCAAGAGTTGCGGTGGATGGCATTGAGTTTGATACCAGAATTCAGGGAGGAGTCCTAGTACGTTCAGGTACATTCGTCCGCGTATCTTACTTTACTGATACCTTTCTGTTCAGAGCGATGGTATTGGCGGATTCGTCTCTGCACTCTTTACCGTCACTCCGCTTTCCATCTTTGCACAGAACAACGGCGTTATTGCCATCACGCGCTGTGCCAACCGTACCGCGGGTCGTTTCTGTTGTCTTTTCCTCATCCTGTTCGGTGTGCTTGGAAAAATATCCGGCGTCTTCCTCGCAAGTACGTCTCTCGTCTGCTTTGTATGTACACTAAGCTGACTGATCACTATATTCACACTGGCCAGTCCCGAATCCTGTCCTCGGAGGTGTGACGACCTTCCTCTTCGCCTCTGTCGCCACGTCCGGCGCACGCGTGCTCGCGTACAACAAGTTCACCCGACGCGACCGTTTCGTCCTCGCCGCAGCCTTGTCGTTTGGTATCGGCGACCTCCTCGTCCCGGATTTTTTCACGCATTTGTTCGATGGTGTGGACGGCGTGAGCAAGGGTACGCAGGGTCTGCTAAGTTCGATCACGATCGTGTTATCGACGCCTTGTGAGTGCATCTCATGGTTTGTGGCGATGCGATGTGGTGGATGACTGACATTTTTGCTCTTGCTTTTAGTCTTGATGTCGGGCCTTGTTGCGGTGGTGTTGAATCAGATTCTGCCGCAGGAGGATCCGGTGGTGGAGGACGATGAAGAAGTGCCGCATGCCGTGGAAGTAATCGACGTGGAGGCTCATCCAGCTGACCCGGAGAAGAAGTGAAACAGTCGATTCTCACAAAACCCTGCTGTATTTGTATATAACGTGGTTGAGCCGTATACATGACGCGTCCCGTTTAACAGATATTTCAACGGAGTGCAATTCTTTAGGCGTGACCGTGATTCCACGCATACCGTCGGCAACTCCGGGTCTCACTGATAATCCCTTGCTCGGCGACAGCAACCAGCCTCCTCTATCAGTCGTTGGCCGCGCCTCTTACTACACGAAAGTATCTCTATCCTTGCATCTTATCTGAATCAATTCCACGAGTAGTATGCTAGAGGATCTTCTCCAGCCAGTGAACATGATACGTGAATGGTATGGTATAGCAGATGGATCGCCGTATCAAACACAAGCGTAGAGATAATCCGACGACGTCTATTTCTATCAAGACCTCTTTGCAAACTCCCGCAACTAAACCAGCCTATAACACAAGTATCACAAGTATAGTAGGCTGCACCACCTCGATTTCCACCTTCGCCTCCACGACTTCGAATTCATTTGAAGGCACCGTAAGTTATCGTGTCGACAGCATGATGATCTACGATTGAGCAGGGGGTGAAGGTACAGAAGGCCGAGAAATGGAGGGAGGTGGCGATCGAGACGGAGGTGCGGGTGGCAGTCTAAGCTGACCAGGAGGAAGAGATGCAGCCTGAGGGGCCACAGCTGGAAGAGCCATAGGAGGATGAGGTGAATTGCGGCCTTGTGGGAAGCCGGATGACGTCGTTGAGCTCGCCCTTTGCTTTCTCCTCGCACCCAGCCTTGCCCTGTTCGCCTCAGCACTCTCGTTCGTACTAACACCAGCCGAAGGACCACCATCCGCGTTCGATTCCCCCGCGCCGCCGATCCGCTTTCGCAGCTCGTTCCTGCATGGTGTCAGGTGGTCAGGCTGGACTCAGAGTTCGCAATACAAGACGCACATATTTTCGATAGTGTCCGGTAAGGATCGAGAGGGCACATCGCTGCGTGGATACACACTCGACTCAGTGATGGGAAATGAGGCCGAGAGAGTAGCTGTAGCTGCCAATGCAAAGAGAGTAGCGGACGCGAAAGTGAGGCGCATCGTGGGAGCTAGGTGTGGAAGTAGAGTGATCAGGCGTAAGAGTTGGAGGAGGAGTACGAATAGTGGTGAAGTTGCAGAGAGCGGGTGCGTCCAAAGTCAGACAGGCTGCAGAATACATTAATGAAGTCAGCGTCTTATCGCAGTCGCGGGAATTGTGCAAATGAGAACACGACTGACCGTCCGGCACCTGTGTCGTATGTGAGGTCAATTGGAACCTGAGGGAGCCGACATGTTTTGCTTTTAGCTTTATACAGGCTCTCAGCCGAGCACCAGACCTAGGAAACAAGGCTTAGCCATCAAAAAATCTTTACTGCCAGACGAAGTCGTGATCATTTTGTTTGCCTCGCAGTGTCCTTCGTTCTGTTGTCGTTTTCCTTGACTAGCTCGACTTACTCATGAACAATACCGGCTTAATGTTGTTCGTGCATCGTCCAAGCTTTCCAGCGATGTGCAGAATGTATGGCCTTTAGCCCGCAGGAAAGAAGGTTCTAGGACAACGGACAATAGGGCTGCTCCAAAATTCAGCGTCGACATCACCGTCAGTATGCCGCCCAATATTGCTACGCCAGCAATGGGTACGAATTGGTATTGCCATCATCAACGCCCACTTCCAGCCTTTCTTGTTTCTTCTTCCGAGAGCAAGGAAGCGACGTCGATGTTGGTTAACGTTGATTTTTGAACAGCCTTCGTATAGTGCCATCCTCACCGGATTGCCCCGTACGCCTACGATGGCAACTTCAAGATGACAGTCGCCCCTGGGAACGAGGTGGTCCATGAAGGTCCATGCCAAGCCACAGACGCATCTTCTCCTCGTTCTTTTTTCTCGCGCATGGGGGACCATTGTCGGTAGGGATACACCCTGGTGTCCGAGCAGGAAGCACCTGGGACCGGCAGTGGCGGTGGCTTGACTTTCGTGGCCGAACCCACGCAGCAGGTCGTCTTGAATACAATGGGCGCACGAAAACCCATATTACGCTGTCGGTCCGTAATATCAGAGTGTTTGTTTTCCGAAAAACCACAGTTTCGTAAGCTTGCATCCGAATCAATGCTTGTTCACGGCACTAAACTGGAAAGTAACAAGTACACTCACGGAGCGTTTGCCCACAAGACTGTCCGATTGTCTCAATGAAGCTCGGTGGTAGGCAGCCAAGAGGTTACTTGGTTCGCAACTTTCGTCCGTAGTCGACGAATGAACCTTGCAAAGCCTATGCCGACTGAGAGCTGGTAAGTGCCAAGAGTGCGCTTTGGGGCTTGAGGTGTCATTTGTTAGCTGTCAAGAGACCTCTCAGTGAGATTGATACCAAGATGAACATGAAATATTTGCACAATCCTATGAGTACGAAAGCAAGATACGACAGGTACACAGCAAGAACACGAACATGATACAACAAACCGATAAACGAGGCGTTACCGACATCACCGCAGGTCGTCTTCATCGTCTTCTACATCCATAATTTCTTCTTCTTCTGCTGTTTCCTCTATGCCGTTTTCATCATTCAGGCCCAACCCACTAAACTTCCCATTCACGGCAATACCTTCCAGCTCTCCGTTCCGCGCCACGACTACGCGCCGCAGCTGCTCGTCCCATCGCGCTCCCTCGCTTGCGAAGAAGCGTCGCCTAGAGGCTTTCGACGCCGGGAGATATTCCGCGACGTCGAATATCTGGTTGGTCGCGATGCTCATGCGTTTCCTGCCGTTGCGCGCACGCTGACGCTGGGACGAGCGACTGACGAGCCGGGAGGAAGTAGATTGGTCTGAGTCGGAGTCGAGTTCAGACTCAGATGAGGTGGAAGAGTCTTGCAGGTTGTAGATGTAGCGCATGTGTTCTGTAGGATGGTGGTCAGTGCATGAGGGCTTGGAGGTCACCACAGTACTTACGAGCGAGACGCTCGTCCAGGTCGTCGATCTTCTTGGACTCTTTATGTCGGAATCCGAGGTGATCGCCGACCGTTTCGGACGGGACGTCGTGCATACCAACTGAAGGTGCTGGCTTGAGCTCTCCTAGCTGTCTCAGAGCTGCTTCTCTGTGGACCACGTCGTGAGCCTTCATCCAGAAACAAAGACTCAGTGTACGCACCTGACTTTATCCAGCGATTTCTCTTTCACGTTCAAATCCTCCATATTGTTCGCCACCACCTCCAACCGGTACCGCGGCCCAAACCACTCAAAGTATTCGTGCCACGGCAGATTGGGATCTATCGTGTCCTCAAGACCCAGCGCACACGCCGTCTCGAACGCCCACGTCCGCGCCACGTTCTTCACCGTGTACCCACCGCCCCCAAGGATCATGAGGGGCACATTGAGCTTTCGCACAAACTGCACGCAGCTGGCGTGTCCTTGCATGGTGATGTTGAAGCAGCCCAATTTGTCTCCGGCGAGAGAGTCGGCACCACATTGGAGGACGATGGCGGACGGCTGGAAGACTTCCATTATCTTCGTGATGACCTGGGCGGCACGGTAGTTAGAAAGACACTTCGTATCACGAGTCAATGTACTACGCACTGGTTCAAACACGCTCTTGAGCGCGTCATCCGTAAGCCCATCCTTGAACGGCACGTTCACCGCATATCCCTTCCCAGTGCCTCTCCCCCTATCATCTTGTGTACCCGTCCCAGGGAAGTATTCGCCAAACTTGTGGAAGGAGCACGTCATGACGCGGTCGGTGGTGTAGAATGCCTCTTCGACGCCGTCGCCGTGGTGGCAGTCGATGTCGATGTACAGTACGCGTGGAAACACCCTGAGAAGTTCGAGGATGCCCAAGACAATGTCGTTGATGTAGCAAAACCCGGAGGCTTCGCGCTTCTTGGCGTGGTGGAGTCCGCCTGCCCAGTTGATGGCTATGTCGGTGGATCCGCTGGCGAGGCGTTGGCCTGCCTCTGTTGGAGGATATGCACGGTAAGACAATATAGCAAGAGACGGAGAGATAAGACGTGGCACGAGAAGACACACACCGATAGATCCACCGGCTGACAGAGAGCAGAATTCGAACACGCCTTCAAACGGAGGATTATCATCTCCCATGAGGACTAGCGCAGAAGAGAGAGCATCCTTCAGCCAGCTGAGGTAGAATATGAAGGCTAGCAAGCTCACATCGGGTACCATGGAACGTCAACTCCTCTGCAGTTTCTGGAACGACCCTGGACAGGAAGTGGATGTATTCGTCGGTGTGGAATCGCGTCATCTCTTCCGCCGATGCTCGTTTTGCCCTCTACATTGAAACAGACAGCGCGTGAGGACGTGAAGGTGCGCCGATGCACGGAGACAACAAGACGCACGCACAAGGACTTGCATATGGTCGAGCATTCCATAAGCGGAGACGAGTTCATGGGTGATGCGCATTCGTTGAGGTTTCATCGGGTGGCCAAGGCCATAAGTAAACGCGCCAACATCCGCTGAGTATCGCAATGTGAGCCAGGATTGAAGTGAAGATATGCCAAAAGAGCAACGTACGGTCATAATAGTATGCAACCCGTCGTGTTGACATTATGTCATTGCTTCGACCGAAGCAAGACTGAGAGGTTTGAAATATTCTTCGGCGCAATAAGGTGAGCTTAGAGGTAGATCGAGGGGATGAAAGACGAAGAGAGGCAATGGATCCCAACGGAAAGAGGAGGAGCTTGAAGAGATCGTATGAGCCGCAATAATGAGCGGAGTAACTTGAACTTGAAGTGGTAATGCATTGCCCAGTCGTCGTCCAAATCGGGCACCGTGGGAAAGACGAGACTGAGAAGGCGCCCTCTCAGACAATTACACCTCCCGGAACCTGTCCGAACGGTACTACTCGCTTTTGCTCATCGCATTCACTATGAATCTGATTGGTCGGTCTCGCTGAAGACTTCTCGCCATTGTATTGCTGCTCACTTTCTCGGTCTAGAGACGCGTCGAGGATCTTACAGGAAATCTAAGATCAATCGCGGACGCGCCGTAACAGCGACAAGACACTAGCACTGTCAGCGCGTCACACTACAAAATTCCAAGCACAGAACAAGAGATAGTCAATGCTTCCCAAGCGTGGTGCTGGTCAGCGAAAGTCGAGCATTGTCAATCAAGACGTCGCTCGTGGAAGACTCGAAGAGAAGTGGAAGAGGCAAAAAAGGAGACTACGGCCCGCCCTTGTCATCAGTGTGTTGTAAATCGGCCCTGCCGCTGGCAGGAAGTTGGTGGCTCTCCAGCTCTTATAACTTAGACTATTCTCTCGTTTCGACCACCAGCTTGCTGGCCTAAAAGCTGCGTCGATATTTCGACGTCGCGACTCCTCTCTATCACGGTATGTACTCGCTTATCGCTCGAGCAGTACCAACCTATTCAGCACTTTGGACGTTTTAGACCACACACTATGCCTCGTGGACACAGCGATGCACCATGCAAGAGCGTATCCGCTTTCCCTCAGGAGCTTATTGACCTCATCGCTGAGGCTTCGGACGCACAGACCCGCAAAACCTTGGTCTTCGTGTCGGCATCCTGGCTTAATGCAGCCTACAGATGCATCTACCATACAATCGTCATCTTCAACCCATGGTCGTCGACATCGCAGCCGTCTCTACGTGGCTTTGCACAGGCTCTGGAGCAGGGTCCGCGATTACGCCAGCACGTCCGAGTCTTACGACTTAGCTGCGATATTTGCGTCCCCATGCTGCTCTCGGTGATAGAGAAACTTCCGAACTTGCACACCATTCGCATACGATCTGCGCATATTCAAGACCCGCTGAACTTCAACTTCCCCCCTTCTTCGCTTTCTCAGCGCAGTATGCGAGAAATACTGTTCTTGAACAGTACCATCGTCTCGGATTACTCTGTCTCCTTCCAACTCTACTTGTCTCGTATGTTTGCTCGAGTGGATCGCCTCCGTCTGGCAGGCAGCGAGTATATTGACGCTCTGGAGGCAGCGTCGGATCATGATGCGACGCTTGGTCCTCTCGCCTCCGCCGAGGACCGCGCGCTCTCCACCAAGATATCTTCACTCGTCATTCCCAAATGCGGTCCCGGAACAGCAGGGTATACCGCCCTGCTGACAAAGATTCTTCTCCGAGATTTTGACCTGCAACACCTCACAGTGCTCTCAGTACCCATGTGGCCCCTTGATTGCTGTCTCAGCTATGCGCCGCTGGCCGCTGCTGTGTCTACCACAGTCCACAAGCTCATCGTGGACTTTAGGGACCCTCTTTCAGACATTGGAGAGATTCATCGGGCGAGCACCGTCTGGACGTCGCTTGGATTTTCTTCTTATACATCTGTGGAAAGTATCCACTTCATGTTCCTCGTCCCAAACGAGAAACTCAAGATTTGGGACCATATCCTCAATTTTCTTTCTACGCTTTCGTCGTCACAGAGGATCACGAAGCTCATTTTCCAAACGGCGTACTTCACAGATACGCGGCACAACATGCCTTGGTCCCGCTTACAAGACACTCTGTTGGCGTTCAGCGGTGTCCGGGAGATCGTGTTCGCTGTTCCGTACTGGTACGAAGAGGGGCTAGGTGGAGAAAACTACTGTCCCAAGACCATATTGGAGCGTCTTCCGCTGTTAAGGAAGAAGCTCTCGTTCAGTGAGTTTGGAGGAGATTGGGATGGTGTATGGGAAGGGGACATTTGAACATGTCGCAGATAGTCGTGCGTTGGTTCTACTTTCTCAAGCCGGACGTATCTAACCTGATCACAGGTGTGCAACTACAATCATCCAATTGTGTGTGGGGCCCTCTGTAGCTGCGCCCAATACGCAAGTTACTGTGCCGCTAGCCTGTCGAACGGCCGGAGATTGTGGTAGACGACCGGGTTAGGAATAGTGTCAATGCAACCTTCGGTGTATACGTAGTCGAGCTTGATTCGTCGTGTGTCTTCTCCGAGATACATAGTGATATAATGACTTGATACTTCCTGATTGCTCCTCGTCGTTCTTCTTGAAGCAGTTGAGACTCGAGAGAATTGGACAGATGACGAGCGTATCCACGCCGTACGACGTCGGTACCGGTGTACAAACGAGTACAAACAGATCTCCGATCAACGGCGGCTGTTCGAGTCGGATGCCACGTCTTTTTGACTTCGTCAACGACCCTCTGGCTTTATGTAGGAAAGGTCTCAACTAGGTTAGATCTCTCATTACTTGTTGAATGTAAGTTCTTGTATTACTGCTCTCACTATTCAAATCTGACAACGATCTCGCTGCAAACAAGCATCGGATATTGAACCTTTGGGCTCAATTGGCCACGCTACATGTCAGCACAACTCCGAGTCAGGGTGATCCCTCAGGAACTAGTAGATCATATCCTCCACTTCCATCGCAGCAATCCGTTGTTGCTTCGCAGCGTGTTTGCTCTCGTATCTCGAGCCTGGCTTGAAACTGCTCGTCGTCACTTGTTCCACTCCATTCGCGTCTCGGACAGGATCAATGGTCCAAAAGATCTCGCTGCGTTGTTTCACGGGCTCGATAGACACACATGGATACGGCCGCTCGTACGAGTATGCTGTTCAAAGTGCACATTTAATATATTCCGATCTTCGAGTG
>RWJN01000668.1:0-13687 GCA_004332605.1 Steccherinum ochraceum
ACACGACGCGAGGCTCTGAGAATGGGAGCACTTGTCGAGCGGGCCTAATGTACTCAATTTTGGGCCATTCGCCTAAAATTTTGTATGTACGGCCTCGTAGGATGTTATACTATAACTTCTTCCGGTCAGATTTTTTATTTAGCTGCTGTATGTTCTCTTATACTTGCGTGTGTTCACTTGTATCTTGGACGCTTATAAACAATGGTTATGCATCAAAAATAAAAAATCGGACCGGAAGAACCTCTGAAGGGACATTTACAGAGAAGATTCTGCTTTATTTGAAGTTTGTACGTTGCGAAACCAGTGCACTAGCCACCTGTGTTTGTGCGCCCTTCGAACGTAGAGACCTGCCCAAAAAGGCAGGTCCTCGTTCGCGACGCTCGCCCGAGGCGGGCGCTCCACTCCTCTCTCATCTCTCTCTCGTTCTCCCCGCCTCTTTCTTAACTCGTTCACTTACAGCTTGAGGGACGAATCAATTTCTTACGTCCTAGAATGTTCTTTGTGTGTCTTCCTGCCATTATCATACTGCACAGTACATTATCCGCCCATTAAAGCACTCCCAGTGACACAGTACACTATTACACCCCCGACCCCCACCAGGCCACTTGAACGTAAATGTCGGCAAGAAACACATGTCACCGGTGGGTAAATAGATGCACTTTGAGATGTTTATGTATGTGATTCAGTCTAATCCGTCTATGAGTGAAGCTTCTGAGTCTCTAGAGTTCCTAGTGCTCAAGCTCTCGGCTTGAGCCTAGTAGTAAGAGGTATTCACGTTCGTGAAACTCAAGGACACCTCCAACGCCGGCCGAGTGCACTCGAAATCACTACCTCAAGTAACTTTCTATGTTGCTGCATGACGCAACTGGTTGAGGATGCGGGAACCCATTGAGGAGGAGCTGGCATAGCTGACTCGGACTGCTGTACTCGGTTCAGATAAGTTAAGGCCGGGGAAAGCTTGTACATCGAGGATACGACATGCAACGTCAGGCTTAGCCTTGATATGACCACTGCAATCAATTTCTGAGGCGGTATTCGCAAGGACAATGAGAATCACACATATACCAGTCTCGAAGGAAAGCTGTAGTCAGGATGCCAATGAAATTCAAGTGTCCTACAATTAATTCACGCGCTCAGAGCCATGTATCTGCTACGTACGGAATTCTTAGACATATTGAAAGGAAACTGAGTAGTTGTTTGTGGTGTATAGTACCTATGTCTGCTAACATAACGTTATACATTCGTACTACCACTTTACGACGCGGGTGTCTAACATCTGGAAAAATCTTATCTTGTAGTCTGTGTAGGATGGATCTAGGTCAGCATAAGTTGGTACCGACTCTCATAAACTATCATAAACCATGACCTTTATGACCACTATGCCTGACTATAACATCCTATAGGCTCCCCTTTGTTTGACGGGTATATATATGAGGGCTATACCAGATTATGCTAGGTTATAACACATTAGAAGCTCACTAGAAGCCCTTCATTGCTTCAATATTCTCTTCAGGGCTCAGAATCAATCCTCAGAGATACAAAGAAGATAGAAGTAAATATATATATTCAAGCAAACTACAGTGATGCACATGTATACTACGCCAACATATCACTCTAGTCTACCACATCACAGCTCAAATGATTTCACACTGGAATGAAGAAGGCAGCTTCATCAGAACCGGATCTGGATGAGAATTATGACGGCGAACATACCAAACACTGAACACGTAAAGAAATGGCCTGTCCCGAACAGCACCGAACAATGGGGAATGCTGAGAGGGACACACCTAGCGCGAAGGAGGCCGCACCAGGTCAGTGACGTGGCATGCGCGAGGTGGAAAATGTACGTACCCGCGCCGAACAACCCGCCGCACTCCGTACGTGAGCGACATGCGACTAGAGATGCATCCTGGTAGCGGTGACAGGCCGCGTGTGAGCATACAAAAGAGGAGAGAGGAGAGGTAATACACGTACGGTGAGCAAGCATAGTGCGAGCGTCGAACTCGAACGCGCAAGTCTCGGCGGACAGACGTGTAGAAGGGGGGGAGACTGCAAGCCGAGAAAAGCTCGCCGTTTGCCTCCGTCCGTCAACGCAGGTTCTTCTGGAGGCTGGGCGGTGAGCTGTGGACGCACAAACTGAAGAATGGACGGTGGTGGACGGTGAAGCGTCGCGAGGGAGGATGGGACCAGGTTGCGCATGAAAGCACAAGAGGGGTGGCGGGGTCAACGAATAAGGGGGGGATGACAATGGTCAGTGAAAAAGGAGGAAAGAAGGGACATACGCGGGTCAAACTCCCTCGCCGCTTGCCCTCCGATCCTTGCGATGATGGCCTGCGCGAGTCGCGACAAGACCTGCGTCCCCCCGCTGCAAGCCGGCCGCAATCTTCGATGTCGTCACCGAGCAGGAGCGCGAGAGGAGCGAGGGCGGATGGCGTTGAGAGGCTGGATGAGTGGGGGAGGGACAAGGGAGGGATGATGGACGAGGCAGGAAGAGAGTCGCAACGACGCGCTGGCATCTGCTGGCATCTCGCTGGGGCGGCGGCAAACACCGGACGCTTCGGACTCCGCCGAGCGAGGCCGCGCGTCCCAGCGCCAAACGACTTCGCAGTTTCCACCCCACTCTCGTCACTACGTCGCCCCTTCCCCTTCCCCTTCTTCTTCCCCTTCGTCTTCGTCTTCCTCTCTCCTCAGTCTGTCTCCATCACCACACCGCCCATCGCGTCCGCCCCTGCTGCCAAATGACGCGCCCGCCCGTCTCCCCTTCACACGCCGGTCGCCGAGGAGGTTATCGAGTTCAACGAGGAAGGTCGGAGTTTATGGTCTGCTATAAGGTGAGTCTTTTTTCTCCTTGCGCTCCTTTACTACGCGTATGCGCAGCGCATTCCGATCCCCAGCTGGATGTTGTCACGGCGACGTCACCTCCCACTCCCCCCACTACGACCACCTCCAACGACCGTCCGGCTTCTCACCCAGCGACCATGCACCGCGACAGCGGACCCACTCTCTACCGCCCACCGTCTTCTCGAGTACTCGAGTACGGCGCGTCTCCCTCGCTCCGCTCGTCGTTGCCCACACGCGGACGTGCAACCTCCCCAACATCCGTCGCTTCCCCCCATATCAACGGATGTCTCACATTTCGTTCGTCAACGAATGTGATTTGAGACCGCATCGCCGTGTTCCGGTGGTGGTGTTTTGTCTCGGAATCGAGCACCCGCCCGGATTCTACGACCTTTCACGCCACTCCCATCGTTGTCAACAGCATCGAACCGCTTAAACTCGCCCAGCTTGCAGTCGTCCTTCACGAGCCAAGGTGTCACCGCCAGTCAACAACACCCCTCTCATTCTCCCATTCTTACACAGGAATTATTGTTGCACGGGTGCAGCTTCGATGGTCTGCATTTCCTCCTTCTCGTATCAGCTAGTATATGCCCGCTATGTAGTAGTTTGACAGCAATTGAGTATGATCATATTTCCTGAAAATAGTGTGACACTGTACCAGACTGCAGCACAGACGATAATTTTTCAGGCTTGTTGTCTGCAAAACCAGTCCTGAGAGTCTGAGATATTGTGTGCGAGAGATATAGAACTTACAAGAAAATATATCAAAGACTTCATCGGACTATCATTCCAGTATACCAGTCTACTTGGGCGGAGAGGCCCGGCAAGCGGGCAGAACGATTCCGCTTTTTAAAGTGTTCAATATCCACTATACCACTTTATGCTGAATTTCGTGAGGTTCCAATATGGATAACAGTATACACTGTACATACCTTTGGAGGCATTGTGAGGAGACCTAATGCTTTTTTTTTGTGTGCAAAAACCAACCCCAAAAAAGTCATTCAAACTTGCGCTACTGCGGCCACATGTCAACTCATGGCAAATGGAAGGTACCCACGGCAAAAAAGATATGGATACTATGGTCATGGAAGAGTGACCAGCAGAAGGGGCAGTGTACGAGAGCAGGAATAGGTGCACACTGAAGGTAGATGGGCTCAACATCACCAGGCATCCAACATATTCTAGCAGCAGACTTCAGAACATCACCAGTGGCAAGGTTGGTGTTATGAGTTGGCTCAAAGAAATGTGTGAACACAACCGTCATGGAAGAGTGACACATGTTTGGGTGTTGAAGGCAGGGCTTGCGCAACCAAAAACGACAGGATGGCCATGCAGGTTAGGGGAGGAAGAATGTAGAGTAGGTGAAATTGAACACAATTCTCCAGAAAGCAGGTCTTGCACAACAAAAAACAGCAAGACCAACAAAAAGTTGCAGATGCGACAACAAGTAGGTCGATATCAAAGGCAAGAAGGATGTTGACACCAAGGTCATGGAAGAGTAACACAACAAAAAATGGCAGGACGACGTACTTTGGGATGTTTGGGTGTTGAAGGCAGAGCTTGCGCAACCAAAAACGACAGGATGGCCATGCAGGTTAGGGGACGAGGAATGTAGAATAGGTGAAATTGAACACAATTCTCCAGAAAGCAGGTCTTGCGCAACAAAAAACGGCAGGACCAACAAAAAGTTGCAGATGCGGCAACAAGTGAGTTGATATCGAAGGCAAGCAGGATGTTGACACCAAGGTCATGGAAGAGTAACGCAACAAAAACGGCAGGTTTCGCATTTTTGCAGAGTGGTGAATGTGCCTCTGGATGGGAGAGCCACTCATAAGCAGCTCCCTCCTGAGCTGGCCATTCGGAATGGAGACAAAGTTGGAAATAGCTGTATGTTGCCTCCCTTCTTCAGCTCCTTCACACAAGCTCACCCTTCCCCCAGCTCTGTATGGCAGGATTGATGCAGAGGGTCACTTCAAGACCGCTCTCACTACCATGAACCCAGCCCACAAAGGAGGCAATGTGCTGCACCCTACTGTGAGTCAACCAACCATTCTTCTCGTCCTTCCTTGCTGACTTTGATCATTTACAGCAAAAGCGAATCCTCACAGTCAGAGAATGTGCCCGGTCTCAAGGCTTTCCGGACCACTACAACTTTGTCTCATACTCTGATACCCCCCAAGGTCAAGTCCGAGATGTATGTCCTTCTTTTCCCTATCCCTGCTACTCTCCAGAACCGTGCTAATTCACTCGGAAATCCGCCCCCTTCAGCAACTCAAGCAGATTGGCAATGCAGTCCCCATCCCGCTCGGCATGGCCCTAGGGAAAGAACTTGGCAAGGCACTGTTCATTATGTGGAAGAAGCAGGATGCGGAAGAGGCAAGGGAGAGGGCGAACAGTCCGGAAGCGGGGGAAATGGATCTGGATGCAGCTGACACTGATACGGCTCCTGTGATGTCTGACAAGTGGTCAGNNAGTATAATCTAGCCATATTTGGGAAAGAGTTGTTTATTACATAATCCGATAATCGGAATCCTTATAAGGTCGTTGCCACGCTCTTGATTCTGACCATCACCACTGTTCCAGGGACTTCTGCACCGTGGAAGGTGTTCTTTGTCTGAAGTTCCTACTTTATTCTGCTTGTCTCTGAGATAGACCCTGACAGTGTTCTTCTGGAGCGAACCTCCATGAAGCAGCTCTCATGGGATTCACCTCAGAGGCAGCAGTAGAGTATGGCAAGAACACTGTCCAGTGTTTGCCGTGCAAGTGGAACAGCTGCAGGGCGATCCTGAATAGCTGGTCAACCTACAGGAAGGTCAGTGCACTCTTCAGCCTTGAGCGCAAGCATTGCCACTTACCTTGGTTTCAGCACCTGCATCAATGATAACGCAGGTGTGGAAATCAAGGTAAGTGAGGATGTTTGGTCTTGCGCAACAAAAAACGGCAGGACCAACAAAAAGTTGCAGATGCGGCAACAAGTGGGTTGATATCGAAGGCAAGCAGGATGTTAACACCAAGGTCATGGAAGAGTAACGCAACAAAAAACGGCAGGATAAGACATGGATGCAGCTGACACTGATACGGCTCCTGTGATGTCTGACAAGTGGTCAGAATACTAAACACAGTGTCATAGCATATGGAACGTACATTACATGGAACAGCTGTTTGGTAATGATAACGCAGGTGTGGAAATCAAGGTAAGTGGGGATGTTTGGGTGTTGAAGGCAGGGCTTGCGCAACCAGAAACGACAGGATGGCCATGCAGGTTAGGGGACAGGAATGTAGAATAGGTGAAATTGAACACAATTCTCCAGAAAGCAGGTCTTGCGCAACAACAAAAAACGGCAGGACCAACAAAAAGTTGCAGATGCGGCGACAAGTGGGTCGATATGGAAGGCAAGAAGGATGTTGACACCAAGGTCACGGAAGAGTAACGCAACAAAAAACAACAGACACCCCTATGACAGTTGAGGGTACGCAGGCAAGACGATGGGCGCAGAGGATCCCTGAGGGTTTGCAGGAGGTGTCGCTCAGGGTGGAGGCGGAAACAGTGCAGGTAGGCGCCAGGATGATAACGAAATGATTGGTGAGCATGGGTAGGTCCTCTTTTCTGGCAGAAAAGTGGGTGATGTGAAGGCGCTGGCTGGGCCCAGGCTGAGAGAGTCAGGGCTGAGAAAGGGGAGGCTGGGAGATCAGGGAATGCTACAACTTGGACCATGTGGCACTGCTATGAGACATATTGAGTGATTCCTAAGAGAGGACGCTACCAAGTCTTGCCTTTCCTGCTGACCTCAAGGAGGTCTGGTGTGTAGTCCACAGCTGACAGGAACACCTGGTTCCCTCTGGGGTGTGGTGGGAATGGCTGGGACTCTGAGGGAAGGAGGAGCAAGGTAGAGGAGGTTGACGAGGAGGAGTCTAGTGTGTTGTCAGCTTCACCTGAAGGGAAATGATGGTGAAAATGGAGTTGTATGCAGGTATAGCTGAGCCAGGGACCTGCAGATGTGCTGGTTTGAAGGATTGGCAGGTCCTGTTGAGCCGTACAGCGTCAGTGATGTTGAATACATGTTTACATGCACCAGAGAAAACAACTGATGTGACTTGGGACAAAATGCTGGCAGTGGGCGCTCCAGCCGACTCTTGTGACCCGTGACCACCGCTATGGTCGGCTCAGTACAGTATATTAACTTCATGTACCAAAACTCGCTTGAAGTCTTCGCATGGGTGAAATGGAATTGGTGAAATTTAATATGGATTGGGAGATGTTGAAGGGTCATGAAAGTATCCTTCTGCAAGAGGAACAAGTGTTATTACTTCCAGTGCTAGCTGGATCTGTACATCACAATCAATTCTTCATTCTTCCTCATGCTGAACGTAGTTGTTTGCAGGCCTTAACCATAAATAACCGAGATCTGAAAGAGTCGGAATTAACTAGATTGATGAAGTAAACAGACTAACCCTAACAGCGCCTCAGAAATATCTACGTGCTAGATAGGTTTCGGTAAACTTGTAAGACATGCTAAAGCATACATACTGCGCAAACTTTATGGGGTCAGGTCAGGAAAGGCGCTGACTTAACAAAGCTGGATAGAACATATTGTGAGACGGTAACAACATATTTCTTGCGAATTGAGTTGTTGGTTAGATTCTGGGTTGGTTTTGCATACAACGACTGATTACTCATTCTTTGTGATCAAAAAGGGGAAATGAAGAGCTGTCAGACTTTGTCTGTTCATTGATTATAATGTAGTGTATATCAATATATGAGCCTGCCTCCCACGCGTTTGTCGCCGCATCTTATAATCAATAGCATTGTACTGACCTTCATGTTCGCAGCTACGTCCGTTGATCATGCCATCATTGTACCAACAGTTACCGTCTGGGTCTATGTACCGGCTGACAAAATGATCATCACCATAATACACTATACCGACCAAACGATGTTGATATCCATTAAACGTAAAATGACTTTCAATCTTTATGTCAATTGGTACGAATAGGTTGAAAGCCATATACAGAGGCACATTTTGAGTTGGGCAGTATGTATCTATCATATGGGAATTGCATGTACGGCATTTTCTACTTGATATTCCAGATTGCAATTGATTTAGCCAGTCTCCAATGAACTTGTGTCTATATGACGCTGTAGTCCTGTTGATATTGTTTTTCCAGTTGTGGGGAGTAAGATCTTTGATTACGGAGCAATCGGGAACTTCAGTGCAAGCAGTGCATTGTTGACACACAGTACTTTTTTTGAAGAAAGTCGTTTTTGACAGGAGTAATTGTCTCACAAGGTCTTGCGCTGAAGTGCCTACGCCATTACGAACTGGAAAGTCAGTAGGGTATAAGGAATGCAAATCCGCTCTGATCGTATCTCTAGTATGTTCCAGTTCCATCGAATGTACATTTTCGAAGAGTAAAGACATGTATTTGCGAATAAAGCTTTCGGTTGGGATATATGATGTTGCTGACAACATTGTATTGTGAAGTATGAACAGTACACTGTCGAACGCACAACTGTAGTTGTTCCATTGCATTCCAACCGGTGCATTGTTTTGAGTACGCTTCCTTCTTTTCAGAAGCGGAGGTAGCACGACAACGAGTCTTCCATGCGATGTGCGATCCGAACGAACGATAGTCGGTTTTTGTCTTTTCCGAGGAACATCTGTATGGGTTGATGGTACAGCTAGGTCTTCTGACTTCCTTTTCCGTTTACCCAGTTGCATGTTGTTCAGATGAGACAGAGAAACAGTTCCTCGAGCGGCAGGATAGACAGTTCTGTGAGTAGCAGGATAGTTTGAGTTGGTTACAATTGCATGTTTCTGTTCATCAGGCACAGACCGCTTCTTATCATTCTTATGTGGGATATACTGGTATCCATGGTCCGGCTCATCAGGTAAGTCACTTAATGCATAGTCTTTATCTCCGGACCATTTTAACGCACAGTGTAGATGCTTTGGAACGTATTTCAAACCCTTCAGCCTGCGGTACGAGTTCACTAGTCCCGTTCGAGTGAAGCCAAAAACCTCAGGAGGCAGTTGTTCCTCGTACTGCAACTTTGTGATCTCGTCTAATAACTCTAGGTCACGAAACTCGCGTTTCAGGCCATGATCGAGTTTTCCTTGAAAGATGTCAGGCTTAAATCCTTGAACCAGCAAGGTACCATCGTAGGTAGAGCCTCTCGATAAACAAGTGTACGCGGACTGATGTCTATCGCAATCCGCCAAGTCCGATACATTATACTGTCGCGTTCGACCTTGGGCAGCAAAGTCAGTCATAGCAAAGTTTGGGATGACGTACACTTGTTTTCTTAAAATCGATCGCTTTTCTTTGTTCGGCATGACACAGGTGATGGTATGTTGTTGAGGTGTTATAGGAACCACGTTTTCTGGTAAACCTTCCAGATGGATCGGCGTCGGTAAAGCGGTGAGTTTTACAAATAGTGTGTCTACAGCCTTTCGATCGTTTCCTATCGATTTTTCTGTCCAGTCGTATACAATGCCTTCTGCCCCGTTTGTAACACCACACTCTGTCGCTAGATTGTACTTGATCATCACAGGCATACCTTTACATAGAGACAGCACTGACGGTAGTTGACCAGTAAACCGAGGGCTCAATTTCCATATGCGTTCTTGCATCTCCGGCGACAATTTATTATCATTCCGAGGTGGATCGCCTACAAACCCTTTGTTTTTTTTGCTAGACTGGTTCTTGATAGATGACGGATATGAATCGATTGAATAGAATGACTGGAGTTCTTGATCGGTATCTTTGGCGAACTGCATAGATTTTGAATCATTGATGTGATCACGAATATGATTATAACGAAGAATGATGGACACGTTACGAAACTCTTCTGAATTTATGTCTGGACTACTAGGTGTGCGTCTAGTGATACGTTCACGAATCAAGCTCAAATCGTCATCGGTACATGCACGATAGCGTAAGTTTTCTAACATAGATCTAAACCGTTTGTCTTTTTCAGATTGTTTAGTTTGGCGCATATTTTCTCGTAAGATGACTACGGATGTGAACATATGCCAGATGACCTTTCCCATAGTATGTTCTTGCTGAATCAGGGAATCAGTCGTGTGTAGAACTGACTTCACTTCATGTGAATACAATGCCTTGCTGGAGTATGTGACCGGAGGCAGTTGTGCAAAGTCTCCGGCAAGTATAACATTTTTCCCACCGAACGGCTCTTCGTATTTTTCCAACAATTTGCACATCTTCACTGAAATGTCATTGATCGCTTTACAGTTCATCATGGAGACCTCGTCAAGAAAAATATAATCTACGTAGGTTAGCTTTTCCCGGAGTTCAGCTTCTTTCATAGGCGGATCCGGTGCGTCTCCTTTGTATCCCGAGATGCCTAAGAAAGAATGATATGTGGACCCGCCGATTAACGCCGCAGCCGTGCCCGTTGGAGCTAAACAAATGAAACGATACTCTTCTTCTCGACGTTTGAAGAAGTCAATCAGACTTTTGATCACTTGCGATTTACCCGTACCCGCCATCCCGCCCAGATACAGTAATAATTGTTCCCCGGAATCTTCGACCGCATGGTTACTGACGATCCGAAAGGCTCTATCTTGATCTGAATTCAAGGTATACAATCCAGTAATCTCATTTAACATGCGAATGTTTTTGGGATCTTTAGGACAGAATCGGCGGGTCAAATATGCCCTATTCACTATACGCACGGTATCAGGTTTCGCCTGTCGTGCTTTCTTTTGAAGGACAGAACTACGTTTTGCTTGCATCCGTCGGTTTGTCAATATGCTATTGCGTGCTTCCTGTAAGAGAGTTCTCCATCCACTTTGTTTTCGATTGTGTTTACCGTCGAAGGTTGCCAGAGAGATTGGATGAAACATATCCTGAAACACTCCTAAAGTTCGTAACAACTTCAATACCGATGTTGCCTCCCGAGTCTGTTCTACAATATGTGGCGCTGGTACATCAAGACGGTTCTCTTGCTGTAGAAATCGCAGTTGATCGACCACCTCATCTTCATTCATGTCGCCTAACACGTCGTTAAAATCATAGTAATCCTCTTCAAGATATTCGGCAAGTTGTTCTCTCAGGTGATCTTTTTTCCGTTTTGCATTGAAATCATCCCGAGCATCGACACATTCATGTCGAACATGAAAGAACTTCATCAATTGTAGCTCCCTTTCACTAAAATTATGTTGTGTGAAAGTATGATCCCAACTATACTCTTCCTCTTTCAGATCTTTACCGGACCTCCAATGATCAAATAACATAAGCATTACTGCGGCGTATTCTTCCCGGTTACCCTTGTCTTTACGAGGAAACGTAGCGCCTATGAAATTTGGTACAAAGGATTCTCTTCTCGATAACAGGCGAACTACATGTGTTTCCACTTGTGGGTGTTCCTGCTTAAAATAATCCCAATCAGTTGTGTGGTCACTGTTCTCAGTCGAATCGAAGGTATTATCACTTTCAGGTTCCTCATATATTTCATATGACCTGGCTGCAGAATAATCATCTGTACCACTGGTGTACTGTTTCGGTAACTTTCGATGTTTGTCAACGTTCATTTCGGTGAGATAGGTATGAAGAGCTTCAGTTTTTTTCAAATTTTTGTATGTTTCCCAAGTTCGATCTCGCAGTTCCCATTGAACGAGAAACTCCACTTTGTTATGTATCCATCGATGATTTCGGACGCTATCCAATCTCCATTGTTTGTTCGGGTTTTTAATCCCTGATCGGGTGATGGTGCACTTCTCGTATCGACAAAGCCATTCATACAAGGAGACGTTCTCCATACTCACAGGCCTATGAATGTAATCGGTAACTAACTGTAACGGTATGATTTCGTTTTTCGCTTTACTTAGAACGACCTTATCTTTAAACACCTGATCGGCAGGATCGTTAGGATCATCCCAAAATTTTATCATGAAGTTGTAGTACGATCTCCAAAACACTGCTCTAAAGCGATGTGATGTATAATGATCTGGATGATCCAACAAGTACATAGATGCCATGGGAGCTCCGATTTCACTCCTACTTGTAAACGAATTCACTATTTTCTTCATCAGCTTCTGCGCCTTTTCGGCTCTGGTTAAATCTGAAGTAAGGACGTCAGTGTTGGAAGAAAAAACAGACCTAATGACTTGGAACATGACGTGAGTTTTTAACGGAGTCTTCGTAATGTAATCTGTCACATAAGTTATGACAGATTTCAAAGCTGTTCCAGATAACAGACTAGATGCATCCGTGTTACAGCGAAATAAGTACGAAACGATTGGAGTCACCCAGTTCATCCAAGCTTCACCTTTCCGCATGACTATATATCCACTCTCCGGATCTATTGTGGTCTCCAAGTATGTTTCTTTTGGGAAATTCCTACGACAGATGTCGTTTCTGTCTAAACAACCGGAAATTATTTTTGACTTTCCATCCCGGGTTTTTACTTCGCGGCGACATTCATGCCTATTTGACAACCACAAGACATTATCGATCAGCTTTTTAGCCTGTTCCCACCATATGTCCCAAACGGTACATTGCTCACATTGATCACAGCTGGTACTTGAATCACATGGAATAGGTATGGGGGTTGGAAGTTGCTGTGTTGGTTTAACCACTCTTTCAACACGGACTGCAGAAGCATCAGACGGATCTGTGTAGTTAGGTAGGTGGGACTGAACGTGTTGAGCAGATCCAGTGAGAAATTCACCTACATGGACGTTCTCCAAATATTCGACCATTTCCGATTGAAAGGTAGAATCAGGGTCCATTATCTTGTCTCGAATCTCCTGGGGTGTAAGAGAATTTTTGATCCATACCAACATATGTAAATGTAACGATAGTCGGCCTTGTTGTTCTACTGTACCGTAATATCCAGATGTCTTTCCGTACAGTCCTCTCCGATTCTGTTGTACACCGAGAACGTGTCTGATGAATGCGTCAACCATAAAATTGAAGAATCGAGCACCAGCAACCGGGTTTGACGCTATTAATCGCAGTCTATCATCTTTGAACCTCGGAAGATCGGGCGTAAACGTTTCGTCCATATCTGCATAGTATAATGCAATGGGATGTTCCACATCGGCAGGATTTAAGGTCAAGAACCACGAGGGAGCACCTAAATACGACGTTAAAGCCCATATCTCGTTTTTCATATAACGTTTATGTGTGGTTGACCCCTCTACAAATTTGTTGACATAGTCCAAATCACGCAATATCTGATAACAGTCTTGTTCTTCAGCGGTTTGCGCTTGGAATGACTCACCTCTTTCTATTCTACCGATCAGAGTCTCTAATGTCTCTGTTTGAACATTCATTAACCTTTCCGCCATTTGTGGGAACCTATCGAGGTCTGTCAATAAATATCCACCTAGAGTACTATTTTTGATTTGTTGGTGGTTGAATGCAATCAGTGAGAACGTAGGATCTAACTGGAAACGTTTATCATAGTACATCAACAACCATTTCTTATGTTCTTTCTCGCTCACAGATTTTGTCATTCCTTTGTTGCCGAATCCACCCATCCCATATGGATAAAGCCACGGAAACATCTGCGGGTACAATTGAGAATTATTATATAGTGACTGGGGTTCTTCACTATGGCCGATGGCAAGAATATAGTTGTTCGATTTGAAATGTTTTATGGCTATTCCTCTGATCTTTTCAGGAGATAATTTCTGTAGTTCTGTCAGAGTTTCCCCGGTCAGCCCATGAACAACAAAGGGACAAGAACCCAATTCGGTTCCATCGTCGACATCTTTCAATCCGGTAACAGGAATAGCTTCTTTATCGTGAGTATTGTAATTCTTATGCCAATCTACCAGAACGGGTGGTTGTGTGTTCGGATATTCTGCAAGATTATCCG
>RWJN01000067.1:0-102108 GCA_004332605.1 Steccherinum ochraceum
GTAAATGATAGCAGCTGTTCTGGCTGGTCATGACTGTGCTCAATGCTATTCTTGAGGTGCAAACATCTGCATCAACAACTACAGCTTGTAGAGAGCAATTCTCACAATGACCAAGCAGAATGCAACAAGGCCAGTTGTGAATTAAGAGCTGGAAAGAATTTGCAGGGTGATGAAATTATGCTTATCCAAAAGAGTGTGAAAAGAAGTATGGACTACATTTTTTGACCAGGCATTAGAGTCTGAAAGTGGCTAGTGTCATAGAAAGAGCAAAAGTCAGAGAAGAGGCCCAAAGACCTGGCCGTAAGAAAATGAAAAGTGGCAATATGATGCTGATGTGATATGATATATGATCCTCAGATTGTCTCACAGCTGTACTAAATCTTACTGCATGCTACACAGTCAGCAGATCAATTTACAGGATTATTGATGTTGGCCACTGTGTCAGCAACAAAACTGCCCAAATGTGCTTTCTGCAAACATTGCAACATAACATCATCAGTTTTGAGCTGTGTCACATAACTTAAATACTGTCTTGTAGCCAAGAAACAGTGCTTCCATATCCGATTTTATTTGACTGCACAGTGCACAGCTATTTTATTTCTTGACTTATTCATCAGACAAGTCAGACCAAGCAAACATTTGGGCGGTTTGTTGGTCACTGTACAATCTGTATGATTGTAACTAAATACTAGACAAGAGACGGCTTACTAATCAGATGTTGCTGACTTAGTAAGAGAGATGAGATAAGTGTTATTGCACTCGCGGGGCATATGATTGCCTAATTATCTACCTCTACCTCAAGCCTTTTATATACTAAAAGTGTGGAAAACTAAGTAGGTAATAAGCAACGTACTAAATACACAATAGCCTAGTCATTGTTCGTTAGACAATAAAACAATAACCAAGTGGAACAAAAGAGAGCCGCATAATAGATAAGAACAGTGTCTGAGAACAATAGACCAGGTACAATTACTTTCCTATTATCTATCATCCAGTGAGCGAAGGTATTATCCACCAAATTGTTTCATCTTCATGTGATCAGTCTTTGTACAACTCAACTAAATATGATACAGCTTTGAATTTAATTACATGCAGGAAGCACAAGAGAGATGAGAGAGATGATAGCGAACAAAAGCAAAATGAGGATTATAGTAAGTGTGGATGCAAGAGCAAAGGAGGGGACAAGAACTTTTGATACAATGTGAAATTTCAAACTATATCATTGTTGATATCGGTTGCGCGGCGAAGGAAGCCCGTGCCGGAGACTTTGACTGTGTTGTACAGGAGCTCTGAGAGAATCAGACATAGCATGTTGCAATCCTGAATGACCACGAGCTGTTGCCTATACAAAACACTTAGCAATATGTAACATCCTTGATTGATGTGTCTCACACCACAGCATGGACTTACAACATGATCACTGTGTGCTACAATAGCAGCAACAAAACTGTTTGAGTGAGATTGCACAGAAGAAGAATGCATATCTCAACAAACGCAGAAGTAGGTCACATGACATGAGCATTGATAGCCATGACACAAGGCTCTCACATGCAATTTTGTTTTGCATCACACCTATTTGTGATCTTGAGATATTTGGCCAACAACAGGGAACTGCCAAACATTTGAGCGGTTTTGTGAGTCACTGTATCAAGGGCATCATTTGTGTGAACCTACCAGTAAATATTTGGGCAGTCAAGACACCGAACTCGAAAGCTCTGAGGCAAACATTCTCAGAATGCTGCCTAGCTGAAAGTTCAATATTTATGTAAGCAGCTGGAACATAACTGGACAAGCTGTGAATCCTGCTGATCAAAAGGAGGGCAAGCAAAAGAGTGGAAAACATATTTTTCCAGCTCTCAGGGCCGGCATTTTCCCAGGTTCAGGAAATACAAAAATGCAGCAAGCTGGCAAACAAGAATGATGCCTCCTGATGTTCACAGCTGAAATGCATAAGCACAAATACATAATATACTATCTTTAGAGTGCCTTATAGCATCATCATTTTTCTCAAAACATAATATTGCCATAGCACAGACTTACAGCATAATTGCTGTCTGCTACACTGACAGCAGCAAAACTGTTCACATGAGTTATGGCAAACAAACAGTGTGTATCTCAACAAGCACTACAGCTGGTCATGTGACAGCGGTATATTCTATTAGTCTTGAATCTTCTGAGATCAATTCCAATCTTTGCTTGCTATCGGATAATCCAATCAGAGAAAGAGCTCTCAATCTTTTGCAGTTACCTCATGCTGAACTTTATCAAAGTGTGTTTAGTGCACATATTCTGTTGGCAGCTTCTACAAGTGAAAGGTATTAAAAGATTAAATATTGAATCTATAGTTGATACAGTGTAGTTCAATTTAGATTGGATGCCCAATGCTGATTCAAAATTGCAATATGATCAATAATTGATTACAGAAAGCCTCAAGTAAAATGTTCAATAGAATGTAATCCAGTGTAATAGAATATTAGCAAGCTTTTGGAAATTTGTTGTATTCAATGACAATGTACAGTATACAGTGACTCACAGAACTGTTTGAATGTTTGATAGTTGGCCACTGTTGGCTATATATCTCAAGACCAAAAATAGGTGTAATGTCAAATAAAATTGGATATGAGAGCCTGGTTTCCTTGCTATCAGACTATACTCAAGTCACATGACCAGCTTTATTGTTTGCTGAGGTATGCATTTTGCTTTTGCCCTAACTTATATGAACGGGTTTGTTGCTGTCAGTCTCTCATACAGTGATTATACTGTGAGTCTATGCTATGGAAGCATTGTGTCTTGGGAAAGATGAGGGTGCTATAGAGCGCTCTGAAGATTACATATTAGACATTGAGGGCTACGCATGACAGCTTTCAAAAACAGGAAGCCTGTTTCTTGTTTGTCCACAGGGTGTATTTTTGGATCTCTTGCATTTAGACAATGACTGGCTTTGAGAGCTGAGAAAAATATGTTTCCTACCTTTCTGCTCACTCTATTCTCCATGAGCCACTTTCTGAGCCTGTTCAGCTATTTCTCAGCTGCTTATACAAAAATTCAACTGTCAGCCAGATAGTATTCTGAACAAGGTTGCCTCAGAACCCCAGCGGGTGGCATGTTTACACCCCAAAATAGTTACTGGAAGGTTCACATTCATGATGTCCCTGATATGAGTGGCATATGCAGTCCTCACATAGAGCATAAACACCTTCTCAACAATCTGCTCCAGTGTTTTGGACTTTCCTGTGTCTCTGTCTCAATTGGTATTACTGTACTCTCCATCCATTGATTGTCGTTCTTTTGTGACTCAATGATGTTTGTCTGAACACTGTCTATCCTAGACATCTTTACCTAGTCTTAGCATCTCACTCACAAGCTCCTCAGAGCTATTTTAATGTGATCTTCTCAGGCCTTTGAAGCTGACCAGCTATCTTGGTCTCATTTCAGCAGTTATCTCAGCCTTTCTGAAACGGAAACTTGTGTCCTGACTGGACATGACTTTCCTCTTGATGTTTTGCAGAATTTTGGTCACCTGATCAGTACTTTTGGTCTCTCTAGAGACACTTTAGCAAGAAGCAGGAGGGAGTGCAGAGAGTAATATGACTAATAGAGAGTGTAGTTTTGGTTGGATGAGTTCAGAAATACATTCATTTGAAAGAGGGCAATCAAAGGAGCAGGAATCTTCTTTTCTCTCAGCTCTCAATGTTTTATCATGATACAACTGACCGTATATATACCCTCTATCATGGTCCAACTGACCAACTGGTTGGAGGAGAAACAACAGGCAGAGGTGTGCCAGAGAACTGAGGGGACATGAACACCACTCAGGTGGAGGGTGACGCGCTGTCAAGCTCAAAGAGAAAGGCACTAGTAAAGCCGTCAAAGGTAACACAGAAGAAACATAATATTTGAACTAAGGGAAAGGACTCATCACAGACAAGCCTTTTATACAAGTCTACTATAGGCATTGCATGCCCTACAGAAATGCAGAACGGGCCTGGTACATGATGGAAACGTGAAGGAGCAGTGAGAGGTGTGCGAGGCGTAAAGTCTGATGAAGTAGGAGATATGATACGGATAGGAGACGGAAAAGATGTAAGTCAAAAGGCAAATTAAGAAAAGATGGAACGGTGGGTGAAGGAGGACTCAGGGAGAAGTGCAGAGGTCCGAGTGATAGAAGGGAATGAGGAGTGATATATGAAAACAGAACAAGTCTTTGACAGGAAAGCTCAGTAGATCATCACAGCATAAAACCCATGCGGACTTCCAACGGAAGTCCGAGTGAAGACAGAGAGTGGAAGGGACACACACAGAAGTCCGTGTGGGAACAAAGGGATGAAGAAAAGAGAAGAATCGGTGATGGTGGCAGAAGGTCATAGGGTGTGCATGTACTGTAACACTGTTGAGAAACAAGGAAGATCCCTTTATATTTTTGCAGGTAGATTGCATAAATAAGAATGCCTAATATGTGATCTTCAGAGTGCCTCGTAGCAGTCACAATTTTCTCGCAACACAATGGCACCACAGCATGGACTTACAACATGATCACTGTGTGCCACAATAGCAGCAACAAAACTGTTCGAGTGAGATTGCACAGAAGAAAAATGCATGTCTCAACAAATACCCAAGCAGGTCACATGACATGGGCATATTCTGATAGCCATGACACAAGGCTCTCACATGCAGATTTGTTTGGCATCACACCTATTTTGGATCTTGAGATATTTGGCCAACAACAGCCAACCACCAAACATTCGAACGATTTTGTAAGTCACTGTACTATCTGGCTGACAACTAGATTTCTGTATAAGCAGCTGAGAAATGACTGAACAGACTCAAAATATTGCTCATTGAGATGAGAGTGAGCAGAAAAGTAGGAAGCATATTTTTTCAGCTCTCAAGGATGACTATTGTGCAGCTGCAGAGAATACACAAACACAGCCTTCTTGCAAACAAGAAAGAGACCTCCTGTTTTCCAAGGCTGTCATATGTAGCCCTCAGTGTCTAATATGTGATCTGCAGAGTGTTCTATAGCACCCTCAGTTTTCTCAAAACACAATGCTCCCATAGCATAGACTCACAGTATAATCACTGTGTGCTACACTGACAGCAACAAAACCGTTTACATGAGTTAGGGCAAAAGAAAAATGCATAACTCAACAAACAATAAAGCTGGTCATGTGACTTGGGTATATTCTGATAGCCAGAGAACCAGACTCTCATGTCCAATTTTATTTGACATCACACCTATTTGTGGTCCTGAGATATTTGGCCAACACCAGCCAACCACCAAACATTTGAACAGTTTTGTGAGTCACTGTATGTTGTCTATAGACTGCCTCATACAATTTACTGTTGGCTGCTATCTTGTTCAGTGGGTGTACTGTTAGAATCTTGTAGATTAGATTCAAGCCTGTGCGATCTAATCACAATGTATATCTGATTTTAGGATTTCTCGTATATACTGTGGCTACGATGTACTGTATTTCCCACACATTTGTCCCTACCACCTCGTCTTTGCTTCCCACACCAGGGTCCAAACGTGCCCTTGACTTTCACGACAACCACAAAAGTTCACATGTACAATTCCATTAGTGTTGGCCATAGTGCCAAGTGAGGTTTCTGAAAACATTGCAGTACATCAGGTTGAGGTGAAGTTACATGACTTAGATATCATCATGTAGTCAAGAAGCAAGGCTTTCAAAATCAACTGAGTTTTTGCTCTCAGCTACACTATTTTATTTCCTGAGTTATCCATCAAACAAGTCAGACCAACTGAACATTTTGGCTATCTTCCTAGTCACTGTACAATCACTGTATGTAGCCAACAGTAGCCCATCATCAAATATTTGAACAGTTTTGTGAGTTACTAGAAGTCTGACAAGAAATTATGATAAGCTTCTATTTATTGTCTTTTCTGAGGGACCTTGCTTCAAATGATGTCAGCATAGTAATGCAGGCCCAATCTGCTTATCTCAATTTTTCCCCAAGCCTCCAGCCTGGTCATTGTATTTTGGCAATCATCCTGATTTACTGTAGATATTCTGGATACTTTAAACACTTCAGCTTTTGTAAGTGTGTGAACACTTGGGATCAAGCAGTCTGAACTCACATGGTCGTTGTAATCATCTGTGTATCATCATCTTAATGAACATGAATAATCATAGTTCCAACAAACCTGGGGCTGAATTCTGAGATACTGTGGCATACAGGCACATGTACACTTTTTGGTGAGATTGTATGGCAATTTCCATCCTTCCTATTTGATCACTGCTGCGCACTGTTACAGGCAAAGCTGCAATTATTGTGCTCACTGTATATGGAACACGCAGATCGAACCGTCAAGTTGTAAGTCCTTAGTTCAAGTGGCGAGAGACCGGATGCAACACTGCACACACATAGGCAGTGTGCTGCGTAGGCTTCATTGAAGAGACGTATGAACAGTCAGCTCATCTAAAGATCTTACTCTATCTTTTAGACAATGATCAACCTGGTCCACAATCTGGTATAACCTCTGTTCTGCGCCCTGCGACACACTGATGTGAACGGATCCCACACTACTGGAATCGTTGTTGGGCCAAAACATGGCCGATTTCAACTTGACGCCTTGCATCTGCTCGATCTGTTGAACTGCAAGTAAGATAGTGCTGAAGCCATAAATGTAACGATCAGCCTGACCTCTCTGACGGACAGCTGGATTGACCTCGCTTCTCCTCCAATATCAAGTAGAAGCACTTTGCCCGTGTCCACAATGAGAGGGACGACACTTGCTGCGATCAATATGGCAATGAACAGAGACGCGATGGGATCGAAGCCTGTCCAACCGTAGAATTGTATGAGCAAGGTTGAGATAATGACCCCGACAGATCCGAGCGTATCCTATCCCAATCACGCAGCATCAGGTTTGGTACATGAAAAAGACAGAAGGAGCGTACCGCCAGAACATGCAAGAACACGCCTCTCATATTATGACTGTGTCCTTCGTGCTCGTGCTGAGGTGGATGTTGTTGCTGACCATGGAAATGCTCCAAGTGGTCGTCGTGCTCAAAGTGGTATGACGGGGTTAAAGGAGTATCGCCAATGTCAAACTGCGCAACGTCAGTGGAGCGTGACTACCGTCCTGTAAGTTCACGCACGTCGAATTTCTTGATCGCCAATGGAGTGGTGGCTTTAGTCACGGAAATGCTTGGGTTGCTTGGGTGACGTTCATCTAGAGGACTGACGACGATACTTCAGTAAAGCTACGACAAACTGCAGTCCCGGCTCACCTGTGCGAATGTGCATGTCCTGCTTCATGCGAATGGGCGTGGTCATGAGAGTGGCCGTGATCATGAGAATGTCCGGAATCATGAGAGTGCGACTCGTCATGCGAATGCGAATGATCAACGGAAGATGAATGGTCGTGCGAGTGGCTATGCGAGTGATCATCATGCGAGTGGGAAGAAGGTACAGGATCGTGACTTGGGGGGCCGTGGCTGTGACCATGCGAGTGAGAATGCCCCTATGACGGCTGTCAGGAAAACACACCAAAGTGACGAGAAGAACAGAACAGGTACCCACATGATGAGCATGTCCACCCATCGCGAACATCCCGAATAGATTCACCGCTAGTCCAATTGAACTCACCAGCAGAAGCTGACTCGTGTTCATCTCTGGTGGGGACAATCTAAGAAGCAAGTTGGTGAACAGCCCCAAACTGACATGATAGCACTGACGAACATTCGCTGTATGGCTTCGAAAACGATGAACACAGATATCAGGATGAGGAAGATGCCGTTCGAAAATCCAGACAGGGTTTCAATACGACTGTATCTGTGAAAGAGGTGAACGTTATTAGAGACTTGACCGATAAAGCGGCACGGTACATACCCATACGTATATCGTTCATTGGGAGGCCATCGGGCCATAACAGAGGCCACAAGCCCAACGCCTATGGCCATACAATCGAATGCCATGTGGATAGCTGTTGAGCCTCAGTAACGATCGAATGTGCTCGCAGGGTATTCAAATACGCTTACCATCTGATATCAGCCCGAGGCTGTTCGTCCATATGCCGTACAGCATCTGCACCAGCATGTAACACATATTGAGCACCAGGAAGTAGAAGATCTTGCGAGATTCGGCATTCGCAAGGATGGAGTTCAGATAGCTGCGCACTGTGCGCATTATTGCACCATAGGGAGCTTCTCCAGATGTGGGCACGGTTCGTTGTATGCCTGTGCAGCATGTTCAGCACGGTAAATATGCGACCATGGAGCGTGGAACATACTGAAAAACAAACAAACTGCAGTTACGCCATCGGCAATAGACGGAAGGCCACTTGATCCGGCGAAGGCAAGGACAACAAGCAGACCTAGAGGAACGGCGTATGGCACTTTGCTACGGGCAGCTAACTCTTTGGATGACATAGGATAGTGGAATGTGGTAGACACTAGTAAAACAGCCGTTGAAAAGTAGAGATATGTGCTGCCAGTGACAGCCACTGGCCAACCCTGAGGATGATGTTCAATGACGAAGCTTGGACATAGTAGATTCTGCTCACCATTGTCATGCCGGGAATGGAAGCCAGAAGAGTGCACGCTGTGGCGCCGACAGTCGAGACAGCAGTGTGAAGGGAGGTTCCCGCGAGACTGTTCGCAGTCACATTGTTCCGCGTATACTCGTATAGACCGGACAGCACTAGCTGAGCGGCAAGAGAAGTGTAAGTGGTCCAGATGAATGCGGCGTCCGAGGTTGGGGAAAGGATATCGAGAATGAAGGGTATGAATAAGGCAGAACAAAGAAGGAGGAGTCTGGATTTCTAGGAAATAGCTCAGAGACGGATGCGAGGGAGATGAGCTGTAAGACACTTCACATACAGATTGTGACCGAAGTAGAGAATCCATTGCAAGCGGAGCGTAGCGCAAGAGCATTGTCATGCTACAGATAGTGCAGTCAGAGGCGGCGGTGAAGATAGAAAGGTTGTCATTAAAAAGTACCTGATGGAACGCGTTCGTGACAGCGCGTAGAGTAACAAGATATTCTTCAGGTAGAGGAGTAGAGAGGCGAACGCTGCCATCGACCACTGTGAACGGTGAAGTTTACGTTAGCTGAGATGAGCGAGCAGTGAGCAGCAACGTACGTCAATAGATCGCAGTCTACGAAGCTGGCCGTTACCCACTAACCACAAAGCACACATAGCAGACCCGCCGAGCATGGCTCGGGAGAGGACCATATGAATGTCATACTGCGATGCGAATGCGCCAAACCCTCCTAGCTGAGCGGCAGTGACAAAGAGAAGGTTGGATAACAACTGAGGAGCCAAATGCCTAGGGTCAGATGGATCAGGAAGAGCCGAGTGAGCATTGCGTTGGAGGAGACGAACGGGGAGATGAGGGAACCGTCGTCATGGTTCACTGCAACGGTGGAACGTCGGTGAGAGTCCATGTGCGTGGATAGAGTGACGGTGTCAAGACTTGTTAGGCGGGGCGGTGAGGAGCATGTATGCCGCACGAACGTCGGGTACCAAAGGGTGCGATGAGCGAACAGAAGAGAGGAACGTCGGTCGCGATGAGCTCGAGCTCGCAGCCACTGCGAACGGGCGCGCACACGCGACAGATGCTGAGGGCGCCTAACTGATGCAGTACCTGCGGGTTACGTAAGGGGACAGATAGCAGGGCATTGTAGGAGCGGACTATTGTCCCGTTACCGTAACCATGACCTTCCTCGCATTACTTTAGGTCCAAGCGTCCCCCATTGTAAGTCCACCTCTCTCCTCCCTCCCGATGCCTGCCACCGCCTCCTCCTCGCTCTCCCGCTCAACCATGCCCTCCTTCCCCTTCAAACTACTCACCTTCGTTCGGGCTCAGGTCCACAAACAGCGCGCATGCCATTCAGATACCCAGAACATGGACTCCCTCCCCCCGCCGCCTCCTCCCAAGGATGTCTACCGGTTTCCTTGTACGTCTCACCCGCATCGCCTCTCCACTACCTTGTCCACTGATCTGACACGCCTTCCCAGATGATACGTCTACGGTCGGTTTGTTACAGCATCTGCTCTCATCTTTGATGTTCATTACCTGTCACAGGCATCGAGGGACAAACCTTTACCGTCTCGTGGCCCCTCCGTTCCCTTCCAGCCACGCAATTTACCCTCGTCTTCGCCCTCGCCGCCAGTCAAATTCGCTCACTCCCACTTCACCTCACCGACCGCCATGATGTACGAATATCCTCGCAGACGGAACCTGTCCGAACCGCACGAGACGTATGAATACATTGATGCGGCCGAGGAGGAAGTGCAGCGCCAGGCTCGTCTCAAGCGCGAGAAGGAGAACGCTCGTCTGCAGCAGGCTGCAGAGGAGGAACAGCGACGCAAGGCTCTGGAAGCCGAGTTGCAGTATGCCGCGACGCTCAGACGCAAGCGAGAGCAGCAAGAGCGCGAGGCCGAAGAGTTGAAGCAGATCCAGCTGGAGAACAGGCGGCGGGTAGAGAAGGAGAAGAGAATGGCAGAGGCCAAAAAGCTGCAAGAGTGGAGAGATCAACAGGCGCGACGAGCAGCTCAAGTAGCCATGGTCAAAGCAGAATCTCAAAAGAGACGCGACGAAGATCGCCGGCGTCGTATCCTGTCATCTCCCAAGGCGAATTCAGCTAGATACGATGAGATCGTGTCTGGTTGGGTCACCGTGCAAAGCGGAGATTCTTTGTCGTCCAAGAGGCGGTTCTGCAGTGTGCGCAGCCACGAGCTCAAGTTCTTCAAAGACGCTTCCGTAAGAATTTCATTTCTCGCACACTGTAATGACGTCGTCGCTGATCATATATCCGTCATATAGACTTCTTCTCAGATCATGGAGACTATTGGCACCGCTGAGATCGCGAAAGTCTCGGACAACGAGGACGATTTCAATGGTCTTGAATCCTTACAGTACGCCTTTGGTTTGGAGACCCAAGATGGGAGGTCATTCATTGTGATTCCTGAGACGTCTCATCAAGTGGTAAGTTCCCAGTATTTTGGCGACGACGTGGATTAGGTCTGAAGGTCTGACGTCCTACTAGGAAGATTTCATTGCTGCTATCATCCAAGCGGCCGGACTATGAGGCTTGTTTATCACACATTCTTTTTATCTCACGGAGTCTACTTTTATTTCCCTATTTTATGGTTCGTTCTCGTTATGTATACCATCCATATCTATACCCTACCACTAGGATCGCATTTCCGCTGCCTGTTGTATTCACAAGCTGTACCATGTCTGTACTGTACCTCCAATTCTATTTGTACTCGTCCAAACTTAAGCATATGCCACACGTACACAGTACACAATGTAGGAATAATCTACTTCCGAGCCAGAACCGCGACGTAACCTCCTCTGAAGACATAATAAAGCAGCAAGAAAACATTCAAAACAATATACAGTATTGTAAAATCATCAAGCAAATACTCCAAGATACGCAAACCTAAGCCTGGTTAAACTGAGCAAACAAGCTCCTCCACGATGCGTCTGGATCCGTATATGTTCCTCGGGCCTGGATAGGACTGTCGACTGGAGAAGGTCCAGGTTGAACAGGAGCGTAGCCACCCCCGGTCATGGGTGTCACATGGCCGTACATCCCATAATGTACCGGCAGCATGTCCATGTGCATAGCTGAAGGGTCCACTGGGATGTAGCCCGGATCGGCTTGCCATTGTTCAGGTGCGACATTGTAGACACCGTAGCTGTACATATCTGCGGGCTGCGGTGGCTGCACGTGCGGAGGCGATGGCTGCTGCGGCTGATGCTGATACGACTGCTGTGGTTGCCACATAGTGGGTGGGGACTGTGACTGAGAACTGTGTGTGGCCTCCAACCCATTGTGAATGTGAACTGGGGACTCATGCATAGAAGGCACCATGGGAACTTGAGCTTGCATCGACAGATCGGGCGGTCCCTGCGGTGAAGACGGAACTGAGGGAGATCTGCGAGCAACAAGACGCGTGCCGCCTCCTAAGGCTGCAAACTCGTGGTCATCTTTTCCACTAGAATCATCCGGGGTGAGTCGGTTGACAGGGCTCGCTCGCGTCACTTGCTGCTCGGCCATAGCCGTCGTGGCTCTGGTCTTCAATTTTCGCAAGACCGGCTGAAAGTGACATTCGTAAGGTAAACTTTCGAGGAGATTAAAGAATGGCACGTACAACGACCCGGGCCGCCCTGGCATTGCCAGATGCGTCCTCAAACAGCTCACACGCAGACTCGAGGTGAGATAACGCTGAGCGCGCTAGCGCCATCGTCGGGCATCTCGTTGGAATCGAACCGAGCACAATCTATAAGTGGAGTCAGAGAAGGCGAAGAGAAATGAAACTGAAAGCGCATACAGCACAGGAGAACACGTGAGTGAATAAGAACCACAGCCGCTCCGTAAGACCAGGATGCTGAGCGTATAGGCTCCTGACCAGGCCTGCGAAAGAGCATGCACTGTTGTAGGCGGCGAGGAATGACGGGGCATACTTGCTGCCTAATGGGTCATCAGGATGGTCTTCAATCGCTTTCGCGAAGAAGCCCCGGTGAAGGTAGAATATTGCTGGCAAGACAGATGAGCTCATGCAACTTGCTTTCTACGACAGCACTCACAGATTTCCCGGATGGAGAATGCTGTATAACGCTGCATGGTCAATTCCACCGACGGCGGGGGTGCGCTCACGTCAACTTTGGCACCTCCGAATCCTGGTACGCGCAAAGACGGTGGGACGTAGAAATTCCGCACTTTCTTGTCGAGGTCCTGAATGCTTTTGTAACTGGCGGGTCGTGCCCCAAACGCCTGCTCTTGTACTACGGAAAGGCATCGAGAAGCAAACCGATGCTTCCATGCGTGAACTGGCAGCGAGGTAGAACAGATCAGCCTCGAAACAGGTCGACAAGTGAGATTGCTCACAGCTCATCTCAATTTCTCCTTGCTCATTCTTGGAGGTATCATACGCCATCTGACAGTCGATATACGACATGGAGAACGACGGAGGCCGTCCAAAAGTGAGGCACTAGATGCTCGTCAGCCACTTGATGCTTTGGAGGAGAGATCCAACCGCTAACCTGCCAGCAATCATACGTGAAAAGCTCCCACATCAGCGAACGACGCTTGAACGCCTCGTCTGGAGCGAGATTCCATTTTGTACTGTCTCTATCTGCGCAGGAGGTGAGTGCCGTCAGAGGTTGAACCAAAGAGCGCAAAAGGGAGGCTCACGTAGTCCGACCTAAACGCGTCGTTGGTGGTGAGAAGGGTTGTGGGAGGTAGCACATTTGAGCGACTTACACTCTGAGCTAATTTCACAGCCAACCCCATCAGAGCCCAACGCGGGCCGTCGATGAACGCGAAAAACATGAAGTGACACATCAGGAGCTATCGAGATGCATTAGTGGTACTCCGTGGACGTCGGAACAGAAGACACCGCGCACCAGAGCTTGTATCGCTGGTATAGACTGGCATTCCAATATGGAATCCAGTGACAAAGCCGTCCTTCCAAGCTGATAATATTGACTGGCTTGAGTAGATAAAGCAGGAAGCTCCAGGTCTAACAAAGTTCCAAGGGCAAGGATCATAAATACAACAGAAAGTCTGTGAGAGTTCAGGGGGTCTTGTTCGACGGAAAATGTTTGGCTGTATACCCGAGGCAGGATCGTTCCGTAAAATTCATCATCTGGAACGGGCACGTACCTGTACCAAACGTGTTGGTGATCATGCAACGACAGTAGAAAGGACAGGGATAACGCACATCCATGCAGCATGGCGATAATAGATCTCTGCTATTCGGCGCGTTGTCTGTAATTCCGGCAGGTAGCTGACCAAAGAAGCTCGCAAGTCGGTCACGGCCTCCGGCGAGGTAACCGAGAGAGGGAAAGCTTGGTGAAGCCATGGGAGGTCGGTCGGTAAGGGTACCTGGGGTTCTTCGGCGTCATCGTCCCCTCCCTCTTCATTCTGCCGTCAGGGTATATAAGACCAGCAAGCATCTCACGGAAGTATTCAGACTCACCTGCAAGAGATACTACTCCTCCCAAGTCAGTTCATTTGACATCCAAGAGTACAGAACATATTGCTTACCCAAGCATTCGCAGTAGTGCCGAAGAAATTGGTATAGCCAGACTCCGAGATAGATCTGCACGGATAATCCGGTCATAAGATACCGCCCCACACACAACAACAACAAAACTCACAATGAGCCTACATCAATCGCCTCCGTTGGGTCTACTTCGACCTCCTTTGGTGAGTCCTCAGATTCCCTCTCTAGCGGTCGTTTCAGCTGCAACAGCTCGGCAGTGAGTAGTGGGTGAGGGTCTTTCGACCGGTCTGCGTGTGCCTCTTGCAGAGCATCTTCAAGCTCTCTCACACGGGTGGCTAGGACTGATATTTTATCATGCAGCACTTCGGTATTGGCCAGGACAAAGCTGGGGGAAAGAAGTAAGAAGATCAGGCAGTCATATCGACCTATGACGAAGCGACGCTGCGTACCGGTTCCCCTTGCCCGTAGTCAATGAGCCTTGACGCGGAGACACCACACCACAGCATCTTGAGCACACCTCCACAGCAGGAGAAGCGGTTTCGCTGCTCACCGTCTGGACAAATAGCAGCGCATCCCTTCTTGACACAGCTCGCACATGGGAAGACCCGGGAGCACCTTGAAATAGTTGGGTGGATTTAGCCGTGCAAGACACTCGGTGAGGTGGACTACGACGACCACGGACCTTAACTTAAGGCTAAGCGCAACACGGAACCGTAAGCATAGGTACGGTTAGCATGTGATGTGCTACTTACCGTCTGCACTCTGCACACGACAAAGGGGCATTGCGACGCTTGGTCTTGTCTCTGTTGGCCTGCGAGGATGAGGACGCCATGGAGGGCACATTCGATGGTGAGTGCAGTTGAGAGGATCGGGGCGGCGGCAGCAGTGGGCGGTGTCCAGACTGTCAGACATGACAAGCGTCTCTCCTCCTAAACCAGCAATCGCATTCTCCTGAGACTTGAATCGTCTTCTGTCCTTCCTCTGGACTGCCTCGACATCAGTGCACTCGTTCATCGGATCATTGCCTCAAGTGTGAATGGCTAAATGCATAGTATGTCTATTTGGTACAAATGATTAAAGTAAAATACAAGTCGAAAGGAGCGCCACCGCAGTGGTAAGCCTGCGAGTGAACAAATCCGAGGAACTGTCATATATGTCATCCGAAGGGGTCGTGAATATAAGAAAATCGAGATACGGGCATCAAGGCAGGGCTGTATCACCCTCGGTCATCATTAAGTCGTCAATGCCATCACCAGTGTTCAAAGTTTCGCGCGTATCACGTTCACCGAACGATAGGCATATAATCGTCAGAGATACTCGCCGACACCTCCTCTCCCTTATGAATCGGCTGCGAGACTAAAGGGTACGTCAACTGGTCAAGAGGCTCGTCGTTTCCTCGTACCATGACGTGCGGTCGTGAAGCCTCTGATGCCGGACTGACGGGTTCCGTTGCCAGGTCGTCGACAGAGGATGAGTCGGAGCCATTACAGGTAGGCTCTTGCTGGCCGGAATGAGGAGGAGGATGAGCTTCGAGGCGAGCTGAGGACGAGGTGGACGACACGCTTGCCCTTGAAGAGAAGAAGCTGCCGAATCTTGAGGGTGCAGGAGGTGCAGGAGCGGTCGCGGAGTCGGAGACAGACGGAGGGGGTGAAGGTCGAGTTGAAACGGACGCTGCGGGAGTCGATTCACTCTTCCACAGCTTGAAGCCCCATCTCGGTGTGCTGTTCTCTGGGGCTACTCCCGCACCTTTGACACCAATGCTGCCTGCGGTTGCCGGCCCGAGGCCAATACTGTGCTCCGAGATGAACGTCCGCAACGCATTGACGCAAGTTTCCGATGCCTCGCGTGCTTCTTGAGTCTCGGTCAGCTCGTGCCGAGTTTCTTCCAGCTGCTCCTTCACAGCTTGGAGCTCCTTCCGGACCTCCTCAATCTCAGACGTCTCTGCTGCAGCGGGAATATCCAAAGGGAGAGGGCCACGGCCCCACAAACTGGACATACGGCGGTTGGCAGGAGGTGACGCTGGTCCGTTTGAAAAGTCCGGTGGACTTGTGACGACGAATCCTGAGTCCGATACCGAGGCAATGCGGCGATGTGCCGGTGAACCAGTGAGAGGGGTAAAGGATGCTCGCTTTCCAGAGCCTAAGCTGCCATAGGGAGATTGTGCAGCGCGTGCAGAGTCAATTGTGAGATTGGAAGCTTGACTCATGCGGCGGGATTCCGTTTGAAGCCTCATCAAAGCCCGTCTGGAAAGCAGAACGTGAGAAGCAGCGAAAACAACATGTGCACAATTTGGCATACCTGCTATCTTCCAACTTTCCACGCAGCATGGTAACTGCATCAGCGTCCTCCTGCTGCTTATCAATTGCGACTGCCAACTCGCTCTCTGCCTTGGTACATTTCTCCGACACGTGTTCGAGCGTACTTTTCAGCTCAGCTTGGGACGCCTGGGACTCTGTAAACAGATGGGCCAGTTCATCGCGTTCCTTGGTGACTTCCTCGAGACTGAGCCGTAGCTGAGTGACGATAGAAGCGAGAACGTGCGGATCGAGGGACTGGGGACGCGACTGGGGGCGGCGCGGTGGTGCAGGTGAGGTTGGAGGCAGGGATTCGTTGTCCAGCTGGCGCTCTAATTCCAGTGTGAGGTCGATGGAATGCGGTCGGTTGGACTCGAAGGAGGTGCGAAGGGCGGGCAGATCATCATGTTCGTCGCCGGAGCCGTGTTGGGACATTGCAGATCAATGACGGTAGGGAGGAAAGAGAATAGGATGGTATATAGGAGCGTGAGGTAGGGTTGTATGCTGAAACGGAGGGCTGTATGGCTGGACACTGCCTAGTGACTGTGCAACAATGTTCAGAGGAGCGCCTGACGGAGGCAGATGTGCTGTCGCAGTGCCTGCGCGTGGGCAGAGAGTAGGATGTCAAGAGGCTGTGCAGCGGCCAACGTCGCCAGGACCGTTGTGGCCAGAGGATGTCGAGGGCGTCGAGGAGAGGGATGGCCGTCGACAGCAGAGCCAGGCTTTGAGGACAACCCATGCAGACGCCCACCACGACCGCAACCAATCACGGTACACGCCATAAAAGGAAACACCAGTTCATCCATTAAACAGTCACGCGAGGCACGGCTTTCGCAAGCTCGTGGATCCCCCTTAGCATACAGTCGTAGTAATACACATAAGTCTACAATCCTTCCATGAAATCATACCACCTTTTGGAATCCAAACCTTTTATCAAGATACCATGCCTATTCACTTTTTTTGATCTTCATCTTCTGTCGTTCTATCTCCGTGGACGACGACCATCATACGTGTGTCAGAGGGTCGACAGAGACCACGCCGTCGCGTTCCAACCACGGGTATCCCCAATGATGCAGCCACTCTCGGACACCGGTCGCCAGTCGTGCTCGAGATGCACCACGCGCAGGATCCTGAGTGCCTGTGTGCTTCTCTTCGCCCACCACCAGATAAGCTGTGTGAGTCGCACATGTCAGTATTCGTCCCTACGACATTGCGAGACAGAACTCGCCTATGCCATAAAAATGCTCCCGTTCCAGCTAACAAACCAGCAGCGACAGAATCAGCATCTCATGCAGTTGCTAAGGGGCACTTGACCACGTACCGCGAGTAAGAATTCCTCTAGAACCTCCGTTGCCTCAGCGGAATGCAACCCATGCAAATCCAGCATGCATTCCGTGCGTTCCTCCGGAGTGGACTTTTGACCCTCCCCTGCGATCGATGGGCTGGCAATACCCAAACAGACACCCAAGCCTGATCCGCAAATCTTGCCACGAGCACTGCGATCGCCGTAGTCATCTGACCAGCTGGGGTCTCGGTTGCGCACTGCTTGTTCGGCAACTTTGGCACGCTCGCGCACGAGCTTTCCAGCGGCCTCGTTCATCTCAGCGCTCATCTTCGCATTCAAGTCGTGACCTTCACGACTGAATCGCTTAGCTGCCGCACCGTCTCCCCGCCTCCAAGCGTCCGCTGCTCTAGACAGACAGGCGTTGCGAGCTGCACCAAGCTGCAGGGCACGAGACCGGTATGTCATATACAAGCTGTTGACGGCGTCCCCGGTGGGAAGGGTGGGAAGCAGTGTGGGCGGGCGCAGCTTGACTCTGGGGGATGGCTTCGGCGCGATGATAGCGACGCTATGGTGCAAAGGTGAGGCAGAAGGACCCATCGCCTCTCGACGAGCAGATATGACAGCAGGATCTCGCGATCCAACGGGCGACTGAGGAGAGTGTGTATAGGGCGCAGGTCGCTTGACAGCTGCAGCGAAGCGCGTGCGACTGGGATCTTGGAGCACAGGCTCTGAATGACTGTCCCGCCTACTCTTGACGCCGTTTGTCGGGCCGAAGCCCAACGCAGGGAATTCGTCGGGGACATCGCGTACGAGTTCTGGGCTGCCCGCATTGAGGTCCGCGCGAGTCATGGCATTCGTCAAACCGTTGACATCGATATCCTTGGGCAAGTGATGCAAAAACTCGCAGGCATCTCCTTTCGCGCAAGTCCCCCGGAGCCAAAATCGACAAAGAGCCCGTTCGAGATCATGGCTGCGGTATTGCGTGAGCTCAAAGAGGGAATGTAATTCGACTATGGATCGTACCTGAAACGACAATCGGCACGAAGACATTCGCCAGCAAGGAAGTATCTGCAGACTCTGTTACCGCCAGGTACTGGTCTGCCGTTGGTGTAGCGCATGCCGCGATTTCCAGGAAAGTTGTTGAATCCACGACCGCCACGGGCCGACCCATCCCTAGGTATCATCATGACGCGATTACCCATGGCCACAGATTGCATCCTCATCGGGGGACCCTTAGGAATCTGATTGGCCGAAACTCGATCGACAAGCCAATTCATGGCGCGCTCGAATTCGTAGCCGTTCTGTGCCAGAGCCTCTTCCAATTCCGACGGTGCCAGAGATGCTCCGAATACTGAGCTCAGGACGTCGAAGGGAGTCATGCCGTCAGTGAGCATGACGGCAGCTTCGGACTCGACGTCATTGTCTGTGCTCGGTGTTTGAGAGGATTGTGTACCCAGCGATTGCGAAAATTCGGAGTACAGGTATCGGTTCTCGTCGGCTGACATGGAAGAATTGGAGATGGGTGAGTTGGACCATTGGGTATCTATGTCAGAGCCGCTGAGTGGATGAAACGAGCGGGGCAAGACTTTCTGATTGAAGGGGTCGAAGGGGTCCTCGTCCTCGTCATCATCGTCCGGGCGAAGGGACGACCGCAGAGAGGAACTCGGTGTCAAAGACCGAACGAGGAGCGAGCTATCTGGAGTAAGAGGAGCGGCAATGGCAAGCTTCGAGGTAGGCCTTTGAGGATTGTGCGCCCACATGTCCGGAGACGGAGTGTCACTGCGCAGGGATGCGAGTGATGCTGGATTAGAAGATGCTGCAGATAGCGGTCGAGGGATGGGCTTGAATTCCGATGCCTTTGCATTCAGAATTCGAGGCGACGACAATGGTGAGGCAGGCAGACTGGCAGTGAATTGGGCGTGTGTAAGAATAGGAGAAGAGCTAGGCGAATCACTGCGAGCTGAAATATAAGAAGAGGCCTGAACATTGCCGAGAGGAGACGTGAGGGGGGTATGCGGCCGTCGGAATAATATAGCGAGAGGAGAGCTGGGTGCCGAATTTGTTGGTGTATCTGGCCGATTAAGCCTGACTGAATGCGACGAGGCCCGCGATGAGGGACGGGAGATTGGCCGACGAGTGGGTGTGAGGTATAGGAATGGAATATTATCCACATCGTCGCGGTGCCGATGCATGAGATCCAGAACGTGTTGGGACAACTGTAGCAAAGTTAGCGATGGAAGTGTGGAAGCCAGCCACACAGACTTGCCTCGTCATCGTCGATGCTGGAGCCAAATGTGACCTTCAGGAGGCCTTTGAGCTCATCTTCGTGTTCACTATCCAGAAGGCCGGCTACTCTTGCGACCAAGGCAGATGTGACGGTCGAGGCTTCGTCGCCATCGTAGTCTTCGTCATAGGTGCTGTCGGCAGGTCTATATTGTCTAGCAATAGCCGACAGCTGAGCGCGTGTGTGGGGAAACCTAGGGGGCGCCGAGAGCTCCCGAGGTGCTGATTGAGACGAAGTGGACCACGGAGACTCGGGGCGAAGCGAGGGATCAAAGGGAACAGATATGAGAGGAGGTTCGAGCATTGGTCTGGTACATGCAGGCGTAGACGGTATCGTCTACACGAAGTTGAATTGCTGCAGTAAGTGGTCCAGAGACGTGGGATGTATCGGGTTGAACCAGAATGCGAGTGCGCTGTGCTGCTATGAATGGGGGATCATACAGGCCGACGCACAGCAACGAGAGAGAGTGGAGGGCGGCAGAAGGCGGATGGGAGCTTTCGACGGCGAGCAGATGGAGGAAGGAGGCAAGGAATGAAACGAGCGGATGAAACAAGGCGTTTACGCCTGGACTGGGCTGATAGCCGTCCCACGTTCATCCTCGCCTCGTCCTCCAATGGCAACCCGCGCAAACATGTGTTTCCATCGACTGTAAAGGTTAAATGCGGGCATCCATCCATCCATGGGCGTAACGTCGACTCCAGCTTTCATTCGTACAGAATACGATACAGACATACATGCTCGACACTTACTAGGGCTACAGCAGCGACGCCACTCGTCCGATCACTCGTCCCACTGCACCAACACGACCTCTTCTCGCCATGCACTCGTCGCTCGTGCAGTCCCTTCCAGACAACAATCTTTCTCGCATGAAAACACCAGGCATGTCCCCCACTGCATACCCTGCACCTCCACAGGACCGCTACCTTTCAAAGCCTGCTCGATCTCCTGTCGCCGCTCCGCGTCTGTCTGGAATTTGCTGCCCTTGTTCTCGGCGGACGTCTCGAGCACGCTGATCAGATTGGGCATCAGCTGGCACTCGAACACGCGTTTTCCTTTGCAAATCGGGCACGAGGGTAGGGCGGAAGGATCGTAGGTGCGCTTTGCTGCCGTAGCATTGAATGCAGCCTTGGTCACCGACACGTAAGGGGAAGAGGGGACTGGAAATATTTGCTCGAAGACGCTGTCTCCGGCAAATGGTAGAGGAGTTCCACTCAACTCATATCTACAGAGAAGAATGAGTTCGCGGAAGCACGGCAGTGCTAGTCAATCACACATACCGAATACATTGCTCTCCCTGGTACCCTACACGCCTTGTGAACCGTTCGAATACTTGATCCAGGTTCATCGAATTCTCATAGCCTTCCATCCCCCATCCACCTTCCTTAGTTTTACCTTCAGCAGCCTCTTCGAGTAGGGCTTCTTCAGGTGAAACGCGGGCTCGCGGTGCCGGCGGAAGGTACTCTGCTACGGTGGACATGTACATGGGGGAATACGCCGGTGCCGTCTTCCACTGCGAATCTTCCAGCGTAGTTGATGCCATCGCGGTAACCAGGTCGTCTTCATCTTCGCTAGAATCCTCGTCGTCGTCTGCGTCTTCTTCGTCGTCGTCCATGTCAGGTCCTGCTTCTGCACCAGTAATTGTGGAGGGTGTAGGAGTTCCTCCGAACACTTGCGCACCAAGACCGAATGGACTTGGATTTGAATTTGTAGGTCCTTTCATCTACAGTTAGGGTCATATTTATATATGGCCACAGTAACGGAAAGACTCATTATACGCACTGCGAACGGGTTGGTTTTAGCGGCTGCGGCTCGTGCTTGTTCTTCAGCTGATGCTTTAATTCGAGCTTCCTCGAGCTGCTTTTGACGAGCCTGCTTCTTTTCAAGCTTGGCGGCGTACTTCTCATTCAACTTCAGACCTCTCCACGCTCGAATACTGGAAGCAGGGTCAACTTCAGCCTACGACTGGCAGCGAGAAGTCAGACACACCTGCCAGTCTTTCTCTGACATCCACTGCGCGCACACCCCCAAATATACAACGCTCTGTCGTTAGGACTGTCCTCTAGAGGACACCACAGCTGGACTAGCAGCTCCATGGAATTGGAACAATTGTGGCATCGGGCACTCTCAAACGGGGGCTCTTGCGTGAGGAAAGCCTGATGGAAAGGACGACAAAAGTGGTATATTCAATTAATCGCTGGCCATCGCACCGACAAAGGGCGTCGCGTACAGGATGGCCTCCAATGCGAGATACAGCAGCGTCGAGAATATCGTTAGATGACTCTAAGTGACCGTCAGGTAGACCAAGTTGGACAGATGTCTCGGCGTCTGAGAGCACTTCTTCATCAGAGTCCGACCAGTCGTCTTCTGCGGGCATGTTCGTGTGCTAGAAGAAAGAACAGCCAGTCAGAAAACATGTTCAAAGAACTGGTCACGGAGATGAGAAAGCTCAGAAATGCATGAATGGTAAAAAATTTGAAGAATCGTCACGAACGCCTCGAACGAAGAAACTTCGAAGAGACAACTTTCAGACTCGTCATCTAAAAGGCTCATCTTGAAAGAAAGTAAAACATGACAGAGCACTCACCAAGGTTCGAGAGGGAAACGGGGGAACAGGATGGAGGGCGGTAGAGAGAGATGTTTGCGAGAAGAAGAGAGCGAGGCGGCGAATCACGCAAAAATTCTGATCGCGTTGTTTGGCGTGGACAAATAAAAGGCGGCGTTTAGAATACGTACTTCCTGTTTAGGCTACTTACCGCCGAAAATAACTGCGACGAAACTACGCGCGTTTGCGAGTCAAATGAAATCCGTGCCGCCCCAGATGAGCAGAACTCGGAGTGGCATGGCGAATGCATCTCCATGAAACGCGTCTCCAGTGCCAAACACTGTGTTGAGCAGGCTCGCGTAGCTGGAGGCTCGCCGCGCGCGACGGGGGGGTGGCTATGGGCACAGGCGTGTGAGGGAGTGGGGAATGTTCCCGGCCAGATTCCGAAGGAGAATCAGACACGAGAGGACGAGAAGACAGCTGTGGAATGATGTGCATGCAAGAGAGGGCGGTTCGAGTCGAATCTTACTCAGTGTCGCTATCAATCTGCCGCTTGGCGCATTTCTGGCTTGTCAACCCATTATCCGAATCCGAAAGCAGGTTATAGCCGTATCCTCTGCCCCATAACTCTGTCCGCCGCCTTCTCTCCCCGCCTCCTCCATCCCCGACCATGTCTTCACCGGAGGCCTCTATCTCTCGCCCTCCGGACCCACAGGCCCAGGATCCGAATGCCGTCAAGAAACGAAAGCGAGGCGCGACCAGGCTCTCTTGCGCGGAGTGCAGAAGGTCTGTCCGCTCCGGTCTCAGCGCATGCCCGAGCGGTTGCTCTAACTGTCGTCCCTCCGCTACTCCAGACTCAAACTGCGTTGCGATCGCGCTATTCCCTGCGGCTCATGTGTAAAGAGAGGCTGTGCTGCTATATGTCCGGATGGTGAGCACTTTCATGATCTACGGCGTGCGCAAAGCCGCTTACAGCCACCTCCGTCTCGGTAGGATCCTTGACCACGGGGAAGGGCAATCGGTAAGTAGCTACTCGGACTTCCGCGCTCATAGCAGCTAACTCATTTCAATCCAGCTCTAACAGATTCGTTCTTGCTTCAACGCAAGACCTTCACGAGAAAATCCAGGAGCTCGCGAATCGTGTGAGAGAGCTTGAGGATGGCCTCCGCACGTCTCACGCGCTCAATTCTACTGAACCCCACGCACTCTTATCCGAGGACCTTCTCCGAATTAAGGCTCCCATACAACGAGAAGGGCTGACTGCCAACGGAGAGGGGCATGATGGGCAGGCAGTAGATGTTGTTGACTCTTTTGGCTCACTGAAAATCAGCGACACTGGCCTCACCAACTACTATGGACAGGCCACCAGCTCATGGGTAAGTTGTCGCTACTTGCCTAATGCTCCCTCTGCTTACACTGCTGTTATCGTTCGTCAGTATTACCTTCAGGTAAGGTTCGCGTAGACTATTAGACCACAAGGAGTCTGATCTATCATCTTAGAACGAGGGCAAACGAGAAGCTGACAGAGATGACCGACTGGCGAACTTGAGGCGAGTGTTGCCTCAAGAAGTCCTTGCCTTGGCCGGGTTCTTCCCCATCGCCCCGAATATTCCGCCAACAGTGGATTCCGAAATGGACAAGATGGACCGATTGCGCAGCTTGTATTGGTATCTTCCTCCAGCCGACGAAGCTGCCGATTTGCGTCAAATATACTACACGCACGCGGCATGGATGTAAGTCTCTGTTGACGCTTCGTCAACTAGGATACTTCTGACTTCGATTCAGGTATAACCCAGTGTCGTTGGCGCAATTCAACGACCACATCTTCTATCAATTCTACAGCCCCGACGCTCCTCCTCCCTCAGATGATCCGCTGCTCTCTCACCAACTTGCGCTGATGTTCATGGTCCTTGCCATTGGAAGCTTGATGGACATCAAACGACCAGCATACAATATCGAAGCGGAGAAATACCACCAATTAGCACGTGCAGCACTCTTTCAAAGTCCTATTTTTGAGGAACCGACTCTGAATGCTGTACAGGCACTGGTAAGACTGACCGTGTACCTGTAGCTCTCGTATTCTGACAAGCTTTTCGACAGTACCTTATGGCTTTCTACTTATTCTTAGTCGAAAGGCACGGCACAGGTGTTGGTTCCAGGTGGGCATTTATGGGATTAGCAGTCAAACTGGGAGTCAGCGTGAGTAGCAACTCGGATTGTACGTGGAACAGTCGCTGATGGTGACATCATATTCGTCTCTAGATGGGTCTGCGTGAGTTCTCGCCTTGGGCTGTACTATAACCGCTGGGTTGACAATGGTTCAACTCTAGATCGCGATGCTGGGCGGTGGAATGTTGATTTCGCCGAAATCCAACGTCGTCGTGAAGCATTCTGGGAGATCTATTCATATGACCTACTTCAGGTATGTCGCGTCGTCTTCTCTTGACTATTTCCGACTCAATACCGAACCTCTTCGAGTCTTACACCCTAGGTCGACCACCTTCATTCACGCTTGCGCATATCGATTGCAAAAAGCCGCATATTGAGGATCCTTGCAATGAAGATACCTGTGCGTGTTAAAGCTGTGAAGGCATCCGTCTATCTCACAGAATAACGCGTAGTCCATTGGTGGAAACATCGCTTCACAAGTGAATGCATGAACACCGTATACGACCAAGCTTTTGGAGCCAAAACCCCGACATACAGCACTGTACTTCAACTTGATCGTAAACTGCGCGCCTTTCCCGTCCCCCAATTGCTCCAGATCGCGGGTTTCGGCAGTACAGAATCGCGAGGCGGATCGTCGTACGAAAGCATTCCGTTGATTTTGCAGCGCCATGTGGTGCTCGCGGTGAGGGAATCGCGTAAGTCTTAGAATCCCGCACGCACTGTGTTATGGCATTTTGTGCTGACTGCCGTCTAGATCTGCTCTATATGCACCGTGGCTTCTATGCACGTGCTATAAGTGACCATCCGAAAGACCCATTAGGAAGCCCATACGGTAGCTCTTTCATCGCTGCTTACCGTAGTGCTGGGTCTCTCGTGGCGTTGGTACGCAACATCCATTCACAGCTCAAAGAGCTTACGGAGAGGATGTGGTTCCTGTGGACACATTTGTTTTCTTGTTCTGTACGTCTCTCACGCTGGATTTATCTGTCATAGCAGCACTGAATGACATTTCTGTAGATCATTCTTGGCTCAATAGTCACGCGCTGTCCGTCCATGAGCTTGGCACCTTCAGCCCTCGTTCAGCTGGATTCGGCATGTGACCTATTCTCTAAGACTGCTCACTTCTTCCATGCTGAGAACGTTCTTGTAAGTTCATTCATTACACAGACACACCTGCGCATTGATTAATGACATTCGTGTAGGACATCATGTTGAAACTGCGTGAAAGGGCGCATATGTGTCTTGCTGCTCATCGCAACAACATGCCTATCCCTTCACCGTCTCGTACCAATTCCATGTCAGAACCCTCGACGCCTGCAGACGATCAAGACGAGCTCTCGATTCTTGGCGGACGCACCCGGCTTGTTGCACAGAAAGACAAATCAGCATCTCCGCAAATCTCGGACAGATCTCCCACGTCATTGAACCCCGTTGTTCCCCTGCCGCTGAGCCGCTCAGAGGATCAACAGGTTCATCCCTACGTCCTCGAGTATCTTCGCACGTTCGTACCTTCACAAAATGGCATGGTACAAGATCCCCAACAAGCGCAAGCTCAAGCTCAGGCGCAGGCGCAAGCACAGATGCAAATGGCCGCAGCATTCGATGCTCAAGCTGTTCCTCAGTCACCCATTTCGCCGAGTTCAACCGATTTCGTTGGTGCGCCGTATCAGCAGCAAACACCAGTAGCACCATTGGAGGGCCTCCCACAACAAGCTCTTCCGCAATACTTCCCCGTCTTCGATTACGGCAATGTCGGACTTGAGTCCTTTGCCTCGATACCCACTGATGGAGACTTTCAAACACGAGCGTATTCGCCTGAGGGCGGTATGCAGAGCGCCTGGCAGGATTTTGTTGCACAGATTGGAATGTGAGACTGAAGCTTGGTCACGGTCTTCGAGATTTTTGCAGTTTGTTTGGTACATTAGATGGACGCTGTAAATTGGAATGTAAAGAGCGTAGTAGTTTGACGTCTGTATCACTTGTCCTTGTAGCTCCGTCATGTTTTGAGGTCTATTTATGCCATTCGAGTTATATTTGTCGTTGTTTATTCCTCGACTGCAGTTGACCAGAATGGCAGCGGCCCTACCCAAGACCATCATCACATTGGACTCTCTTCAGTGCTCAGCCACAGTATAACCACCACCTCTTGATACCTCTTTCTCATCCATATCCTAGAGTTCAAGTTCCTGTCTCTCAGTCTTCGACGCACACTGCTCATGCCGAAATGCGGACCTACATCTGTTACCGCAACGTTGGGACGAAATCGACCGGTGGGCCATTCAACATCCCAGTGGTCTTCAACATGTTCACGTTGGAACTTTGCAGATTCAGAGAAAGGTCGTTGTGGCTGGTGACGGTGCCTGTGGTACGTGCCAATCTACATCTCCCCTATTCAGTCGACTCAAATAGACTTTGTGGCCCAACAGGCAAGACGTCCCTTCTCAATGTATTCACGAGGGGCTTCTTCACACAAGTCTAGTAAGCAAGTTGAAGGATACTGTGCGCTGTCAACCTCTCAATGGCGTATTGACAGCGAACCAACCGTTTTCGAGAACTATGTGCATGACATAACTATTGACGATCAGCTCGTTGAACTGAGTCTTTGGGATACTGCTGGTGCGTGCTTTTTCGCTTCTACGATTTTCGTATCTGACGTTGTTATCGTAGGCCAGGAAGAGTTTGATCGTTTGAGGTCTCTCAGTTATGCCGAAACGCATGTCATCATGCTATGTTTCTCGGTAAGGTCCACAAACCCGTTGTGTACACCAATCTTTACATGTGGTTTAGGTTGACAACCCAACATCTCTAGAGAATGTAGAGAATAAGGTATGGCTGCAAATTCCAAGTGCTGTACCGCGGTTTATTGATGCTCTGTAGTGGGTAGATGAGATTTTAGAATATTGTCCGGGGGTCAAAGTGAGTTCGTCTTCCTGAGAAGTAGGCGATATCTCACTAATGTTGCAGCGTGTTACCTAGCTTGTCCTTGTCGGTGAGCAAATACCCCGTTGGCAATCGCGCTTTCATTCACTCAAAACGCTCAGCCTTGAAATGCGACCTTCGAGATGATCGCGCGGTGCAGGAGCGACTGGCACGATACAACCTACATACAGTCCAGTATGAAGAGGGTTTGGCAGTTGCGAGACGAATACGAGCGTCACGGTACTTGGGTGAGTGTCGCTACTCTTGCACACTGACGCCGTCACTTTCTAACATCATCGTAGAATGCAGCTCAAAGCACAATCGTGGTGTCAGGGAGGTTTTTTACGAGTCGGCGCGCGTATCACTAAGCACGCGGTCCCGTGGCAACGGCAGCTACAACGGGCGGACTGGATGTGTCGTCACTTGACGGCGCTCTTCTCTCGACTTCCTTCGATCTTCTTCACTGACTTCAGTATACCCTTGGACCTTTCACTCATCGATAATCGTCACCTTCGTTTCCCTCTGTAGGCATAGTCTTATTCACTCTCTTCAATACCTAACTGTATTAATGAATCATGTATCTGCTGGATTTACTAATTCACTCATTCGGAGTTGATCTCCTGGCCGTTAGAGAATCGAAGAAATCATGAATGAACATTGAAGCCGAAAAGAGTACTGATCATAACAAAACATGCATTAACAGAATATAATAATCCAGGAAGTTTTAGAACTGCGCGAATCCAGTCATCATCTGTAAAAATTACGGTCAGACCGCAGAGTCAAACGAGGACGTTGGGAAAGTGAGACATACCGGTGGCATACCCATCCCAGTCGCAGCTGGCATCATTGGTGGAGCAGCTTGCCCGGGATACCTGAAAAGACGCGTTAGATCGCTGATGAAGCGGATGCAGCATGTACGAACCCATTGCCCTGCGTCAACAGAAGCCGACCACCGAATCCTCCGGGGTTGATGATGGGAACTTCTGCTTCTTGCGCCTCCTTTGCAGTGTCCTTTTGTGCCCGCTCCTTCACCTCCTTTTCGAGCTGTGCAATCTGTGGGGGACATTAGGTAAAACGAAGACGATCAAGGCACGAAAGACGAACCTTGTCAAGCAAGGATCGTTGCTTCTGTAGCTTGAATGGCATGAAGAAGTCGTTCAACCCGTGCTGCCATGACAACTCCTCCACGACATCCGCGCGAAGTAAGTCGAAGCCGACGTAGAGCAATGCGGCGAAGCACTCCTTGTTGCCGATATGAACGAAGTAAGTCAAGAGATCCTCAGTCACTTCCGTCGAGCTAGACACCGCTGCGGTGACCATGGCGTCCTTGTACAGCTTGTCGTTCTTCGACAGGGCAATGGACTCATCCCATTTCGAGTTTTTCTGCACCGAGTGAGATCAGTAATGTTTCGACATGGAGTGTGACGACATCACACACCTTGTACAAGTGAGCCGCGAGGCGACGGAATTCCAACAGCTCATGTTGCTCAAGACGCTGGGCAAGGGAGATGTTGTTGAAGTTGTCGAAGCTGTCTATCGAATCCCGTAGAGTCTTGTAATCTTCTTCCTCAATGAGGAGGTCATTGTAAGCCTCGTTAACGGCGGCGATGTTGAGCTGATATATGAGAGTAAATCTCCACGAAGGCACAAGATAAAATCATTGAACACTGACGTGTTGGACAGCAATGAGGTATGCGCGGATGAGGGGAATGTGGTCGATCTGTCGGAACATCTTGACGACGCGGGTATGGTCAATGCGAGGAATGAGAACGGTGAGGAGGTCGGTGAGGAGTGTGGGTTGCTCTTGTAGGTAGAAGTTGAGGGACTTGTAGTAGCTGCAGGATACTCATGAGCTTTGCATAATCATGAAACGAGAGTAGGGCATACATCTCGATGTTGGCGACCCTAACGATGACATCCTTGAACTGATTGTGTTCCCAGGCGTCCGCTGACCGTTCGATCATGGCAAGCGCGGCATTATCCTGTAGTCCGAATGAGCAGGTAGGCCACATATAGAGAGAACCGACGCACAAATTCATCGTACTTGATGTACAAGAACACCAACTCGGGCCAAAGGTGCGAGCGTTCGGCGGCTTTGATGACCTGTGAGGAAGACAGACCGTAAGAGTCAGCGAATCAACAGTTGGGGAAAGCACTACCTTCGGAATGTTGATACGTGATACGAACAGCTTCAAGTGCTCCATGACTTAACAAAAAGTCAGTAGATAGATGTAGATGATAGATACTGACTACTCACGCTTCTCTGGGCGGTATTTGCTGTAGAGAATAGACAATTCGGTAAAAATACCCATCTAGCACAACGTGAGGACGTGGATCACATAAGAGAACAGAAACATACGTGTGCGCGTTCCAAACTGAGACCAGCTTCCAATAGCGACAGGACCTCATCGAAGTGACCACGACGCTCGTACAGTTGAACGATACCAGGCAGCTCTTCCTATAGAAGGAGTTAGCATGATCTCCCGACAATACCGATCAATTACTTACAGCGTGAACGACGATGTTAAGACCGCAAATCTGCGCCAAACGGAACTCTGCTTTCTCCAGGCATGCTGCGTGGACCTGCTTCCACACCCTAGTAGCTAGTCAGTAACCGCCAAGGCTTGAAACGATGAGAGGTCACTTACTGAGTATTGCCGGCCTTCCTAGCGCTCTCTACGGCTCCTTGGTTCTCGCCCAAATAGATGAGAGTAGTGGCAAGACGGGCCCAGTTGGAGATGCTGGTGAACAGAAGTTTCGCGGCTTGGTACAGCTCGTCCTCGAAACATTTCTCGCCGACTTCCAAGATGTCTGCCACATTAGTCATTCCGAGGAAATCTTCCATATCGTGCAGACGGTCGGTCTTGGCATAGGCATAGGCCAACTCGGTATCGATCTTGGGCTCGCGAAGTGATTTCCTGGCCATCTGAAGGAAGCGGACGAGGTCGTCGTGCTTGCCGGCGCGGTTGGAAATCTCGATGACCTCGGCGAAGTTGGATGGGTCCTCGGATTTGATGTATGAATCTGTAGAGAAAAGTCAGAATACAAGTTCACACAATGCTCCACAGCAGTCTCACCAATGGCATCCTTGATACGCAACCCATCCAACTGGGCTTTGGCAAGTCTGCTCCAAACCTCGGGCTTGTTGACCTTGTTCGCGTAGTCCACACCACGATCAAGGGAGACAATGTGCTCAACGAGGACGTTGATAGCCATGGCATGTTGCTCGTACTTCTTGTAGATCATGAAGGCTTCCTCGTTCAAGCCATGCTCAGTAGCAATCTTGGCAATCTCTCCCGCGTCGTAGTGCTCCAACTTGTCAATGTAACCAACGACCTTGCCCTTGTCTGCTCGGATGGCGGTGAGCATCATGAGATTCTGCAAGTTGCGGTTCTCGCTGAATGGTGAAGGCTCCAAAATGATCTTCTCCAAGAGCTCAATGAGCTCGATCGGGAGATCAGCTGAGAGGAAGGCCTTGACAGTGATAGAAACATCATCCGGATCTGTGCATTCCGGAAGAGCCGTAGCAACAATCTGAGGGGTTCGGGTTAGAAAGGCCTACAAAGCAGCCACAAGTAGGAACTCGCCTGGTCAATGAGCTGACGACGGTGCATGTTATCTCCGACGAGGACCTGGGCCCAAAGCTCGGGTTGACGACGTTTGACGAGGTAGCGAGCCTGCTGCTTGAACATGGAGTTGTCGTTTGTGATCGCAATGAGCTCGTCGTCGCAGAAACCTTTCGCATAGGCAATGTAGGCCAGATATGGGTCTCGAGCTTCGCAGAACTTTCCGACGACCAAAGGCTCATACAACTATTTCATTGGTCAGTAATCCGTGGCGTTTGCCATAAAAGAGACTTCAACGTACGTTGTTCTCCTTAAGGAAGGACTCCGGGTTGTTGTTGCTGTCGATGTAGATCTTGGCGAGCGCATTGAAGACAGCGGGATCCTGGCTCCCGGCTTGAACACGAGCCTCCAACCACGGCAGGATGAGCTTAAGCCTGTTCCTGTTCTCAACCTCGTGGACCAGCTCGTCGATGGCAAAGTTGCCTGGGACAGAGGCAAGCAACGACTTGATAGTGGTCTCGTCGCAGTCGACGTCGAGCAAACCACCGATGACCTGCGGTGTCCTGACAGAGTTGACGCGCTGAACGTACACCTCAATGAAGTTCGTGAGACCATTCTGGTAGAGGTAGAGGACGAGGTCGTGAACGAAGTCGAAGCGATCGCAGACGATGATGAGAGGAAGCTGATCCTGAAGTTTGGCCTCCTTGAGGAAGTTCTTGACCTTCTCAGGGTTGTAGAAGTTGCTCTCTCGGCAGATACGTTCCACCTCACGAATTTGTCCTGTGCGTGTAGCCGCCTGGATGTACTTGAAATGGACCTCGGGATCTTGGCTGAGGTTGACAATGGAACCAAGGTAGTAGTAGAGACCCTCAAACGTCTTGAAGGACTCGAACATCTCGATAAGCTTAACGGGCCCGAGGATGTCGGAGTACTTCGTGGCGATCTGAATAACAACTTGCAGGTTCTGTCGAATATTGATGCGCAGCATTTCCTGCATGCATGCCATGGATTGCTCGGTGGTCAAGCGACTGAAATAATTGACGAGCCACTGAAGAAAGGTCAGAAACAGCACAAGTGGTTAAATAAGTTCGCTTACGTCGATTTGGAAGACACCAGTATGAACAATGACGCGTTTGATGTCAGCGAGATCTTCGTAGTGTTCCAAAGCCTTCAAAACCGTGATTAGAGAAATGAAGAAGAGCATATGACGGCGTCACATACGCGTTGCATCAGGCCAGCTTTCTCGCACAGATTGGCAATTCGAGGACGGTCGTAATGAGTGAACATCTCGTTTCCAAGGATGGCGTCAGCAACCTGAGGAGCATGGATGAGGTTCATCTCAAGCAGACGGGTCTGCAGATGCGCTTGCTCAGGTTTGTTGTCCTTGAGCGCATCAAGCAAGAACGAAGTCGCGGGTTGAATCATGTTCTGAGACATGAAGATGTCGACAACCTTACAGACGAGCGAGTGAGCGATGTATGTATGTAGAGTGTATCCCGAACAACAACATACCTTCTCGACTTCGACCATAGGGCCGTTCTCGTCGTTCACGAGCTGAGACGCAAACTCGGCACCCTTCTCCGGGTTGGTGCGCATGACATGCTGGAGAAGACCGATGAAATCCGGTGTGTACCCGACCTTCTTGCAGTACAAAACAATCTTGTCGATTTGACCCGTCTCCGCAAAGCAAGCAATCACTTTGCTGGGGACATTTGCGCGCAGATAGACACTGAGAGCCAAAGTCATGTCATGAAGGCGGACAATGTCTCCCAACTCTTCGCTGCAGGTCAGCTGGGTGGTACGAGGTGTCAGAATACGTGGTACACAGGAGCTTCAGTTGAACTGACCTTGTTCTCCTTCAACCACTTCTCCAGAAGCTGCTTTCGGCCTTGTTGAAGAACTGGTCGAGCGAGCTCAACGGATTCCAGATGGTTCAGCTCGCCCTTCTCAAGGAGGATACCAAAGTACTGAAGGATAGGAGAGAGACCTCCAGGAGGTGTGGGGGCCTGCTTGAAAGATTCGATGATTTGTGCCGTCCTCAGAATACCCTGCGGGACCATTGAGTCAATATCAATTTATATCTCCACACCATAACAAAGCTTACTCTGGGTGAGTTCGCGGCGATCTTGGCTGCTTCACTGAACTGACCGCTCTGGAAAAGCTGCTGGTATTGCTTGATGTACAAGTCATCGGCTCCGGGGAGGTTCGCACGGCTGGCAAGCTTGAAGGCGAGTTCCGTGTTGTTCAACGTCGTCAAGATATAGGGAATGACCGTTTGTTCGTCGACGTTAACGCTGAGAACCTGTCCTTTCTTGTTGACACCGATGATACCGTTGGTCGCCTCGTGCTCCGCAGTGACGAAGATGGTCTCGCCAGAGATACGGTTCATGTAGATACAAGCACCGGACTCCAAATCGTAGAGATGAATGAAGCCGTACTTCGTGACGAGGTAAACAATGCCGTGCTTCTTGGAGACTTGCATAGCGACCGGGAAATCATTTGTAGCCTCAGGAGGAAAGTAGACATCCACAGCTTTCTTGGTGAACGGCGGGTCGGGTGCAGCATGGTCGATTTCCACAACATGCAACTACACAACATGTGACAGTCAGGACCGAAGGTATCAATATAACGAACCGGCACGCACCTTAGCACCATTGCCAGTACGGACAGAGAACGTGAAGAGCTTGGTGGTGTTCTGATGACCGTCCAGCTTCACCTCCGCGAACGCAGCCGCGTGTCCCTCAATCGGCTGGCTAACACCCCTCTCCCTGCTGTAGAGTTGCATTGCACCTTTGACCTTAAACGCGGATGGATTTGTCGTGTTTCCAGCAATGCCCACCAAGACCAGCCATTTCTCGTCGGCACTCGCGCGGTAGTTTATGATCTGTGCTCCAACAAGAGTCGGGTGCCTATCGAAGATCTTCTGTGGAGGGGACGTAGTATCGTTGATAGCCCAGTGGTACACGGCAGTCTCTGTAACCATTCCAAGTGTAGTATCCGAGATCCATTTCCAGAAGACGACGTCCGAATCATTGACATGGGACTTGACCTTTTGCTTTGCCTCGATGTTGAATATTTGTAGTGTCCGACCAGCTGATGAGGGTCAAAGTCACTAAAGGTATCTGTTGTTCGCATAAGTCGAGACTCACCTTTCAGCGCAAGGATCTTCAGGTGAGGGTGCATAATAGCCGAGTCTGCTGTGATTGGTCTCCGCAGCACATTGTTGGCGTCGGCGAGGTCGACAATGACGACTTGATTCTGCTCGTTGACTTTCTCCCGAACGCAGATAAAGTGATCCGATTCCAAGGTCAACGTCTGGGTTATGAAAAGCTCGTCAGATGCTTCGCATGAATGAGGACGAGGACGCGACACGTACTTGAAACGAAATGGACGCGGGCTGCACACCCAAGCTGGAAAGCTGAAGGTGCTCGCAGAAGGCAATGGGTTTCGAGGCGTCCATGATGGCGAGAAGGAGGAAGGAATGAGGACTACGTCGAGCCTGCCGGCGTGTATGTGCTGCTCAGAGCAGCGTACAGTAGGAGGTACACGTAGGATTAGAGGGAGAGGTGGGTTTCACTTTGGGCCTGTTTACCCGCTCACAGCAATCCTGCCCATAGGCGCTCATAACAGACGCTCGATCCTGTACTCGACCGGCGGACGCGTCATGGCTGGCTATGGCATATTCCTTTCAAATAGATACAGTGAAGAAACTATAGAATATAAACATGATGACCCTGTGCTACTCTTCTGCAAGGGCAAGGGCCTGTTCCAAATCCTCCTCTTCTTGAGTTGCTCCAACCGGTGGGGCAGTCCCATAGAAAACTCGCTGAATAGCAATCGCTGGATATGCTGGTTAGTAAACCACTGGAACATCGCATGGTCATGAATCGAAGTACTGACCAACATCAATGGACAGCTGGAAGATGGCGCATACCTTGAATTGAAGAGGTGAGTTCTGCAAGAAAAAGTACGCAGTCCTGCAAGCGGGGTGATCAGCTCATACTCTGTTCAGCAGATAGGCTACAAATGGTGCCTTACTTGAAGCTGTCTCCTCCCACCCATCCAATCAAAGTAGACATCCGAAAACCGTACAAAGAACGTTGCTTGTAGTTACTATTCGGAGAGATATAAGTGAGGCTCTCCGTCTTATCACGACATGCGAGCTTACCTGATGAGTTGTGGGATAGGTAGGGTGCTTTCGAGTCCGAGTGCAACAAATCCCAAGATTCCTACAAATATATCCGAACGTCCGAAAATGAGGAATAGTATTGATTGAAGTAATCTGTATTACAGTTCATAGTTGAGCGCCGTTTGTAGAGTGACCAACGAAGACTTACATGAAACCGGCTAGGAACTCGATGTATTGAGTGTAATTTGGCCACTGCCAGAACGAGAATGGTCTTGATGATAGACCCATGGCTTCGGGGCTCGTACGTGGGCGGTACTTAACGCATATGTGTAGCAGGACGAGCTAAGAGTCGCGAACGAGCCATTACACTGAGAATCAGCAGGGCGCCGGGCGAGGGGATGTCACACGACGCACCTGCGCAACAATCATGAAGAGCGATTGGAATAATAGCGTAAACTCAAAGTGTTCTCCGAGCCAGAAAAAGCATCGAGTGATATTTGCGAGGAGCCTGTAGTCAATGTCCGAAAGAACCCCAGGGGGTCAGTGGCCAGCGTTGTGAGCGCGACTGCATACGATTGCGGCGTACAGGATGGCGCAGACATCACGAGAAAATCCTGTCGAGTCTCTGTAAGCAATTGGAGACAAATTAAGGAAATGCATATGGTGAACAGCTGTTACACGACGCACTTCTTCTTCACGATCGAAATTGCTTGATCTGCGTATACCAACGGCGGACCGACAGCCATTCCAACCGATGCAACGACAGAGAGCCATCCTGGAAGTTCTACCATGGAGATTAAGGGATACCGAGAGCAATGATAAGAAAGTGCGAGGAGGTAAGGAGAAGAAGAGTACTGCGAGACTCGCGAGATTGTGACGCATCCGGTTTCGCAGTATGCTGGCGGTGCATTATGTCACGAAGGAAGACGCCGCCGGCCCGCGTCTCGAACTCGCAGGATCCTAGTGAGGTTGGCAACAAACCTACCAGGCTCAAATGCATTCAGGTGAGGCTACATATGACGTGTGTTACACTGTGAAATCCAAGTTCACTATCCATTTGCAAGATGAAATCTATATACAGCAATACTGCAGCTACTGCAGCGAAGAGAAAGAGTCCAAGCCGATGACCGTAAGTATTTACAGGTCTGCCATCGTAAGTATGCACTATTCTATTCCACCATGGTCGCAAAGTACCGGCATTGAATAAACCTCCGAGTCCATCAGCTGCAACGTGTATTAGAAACCTATATGTCAGATTCGAAAACTTGTGCAACGCACCAGTTTGGCATCGTAAGTGGAATCTTGACTGTACGCTATGGAACGGGTCAGCAGAGATTGTGCATGCGGCGATATAGTCGCTTACAGCAAGACCCTATCAGATTTGTGGTTCAATCAGTGGAGTGAACGGAAGGAAAGAGCTAAATAGCATACCGAAAGACTGGTCTCCTTGTACTTCACGCTCATATCAGCAGCGGTCAGACGCATGGCCTCGATGGCTTCGTCCAAGGTCACACTAGCCAAGGCTGTGGTCAAGCAAACACCTGTGTCAAATGATTCCGAACGCATACCTGTACACGCTCTGGCTGGCCATGGAGAGTTGGGCTGCAGTAACGGCTTTCACAGCTATCAAGTACGAGATGAGACAGTTTTAAGCACTATTGAGGGGGTTTACTCACCGCCTAGACTGTTTCGCTCCTGCGAGTAAGACATGATCAGCATAATCGTTTCTTCGGATGGATGGCTACTTACAATGCACGGTACCTGGACCAGGCCATCAATAGGATCGCAAGTCAACCCCAAATTGTGTTCTGAATTGGCATCAATACCCTGTTCGCCTTTGAGCAATCAAGGCACAATGTGCTCACCAATTCCGATCTCTGCTGCTTGCAAGACAGTCTCCGGAGAAGCTCCCATGCATGCCGCAAACCCCGCACTCGCCATAGAGCAGGCAACTGGTGAAATCATGAGTACTGTATCCGCCACGAGAACACCAAGTGATCTACCTCCGACCTCAGCTTGACAACCTCCCTCTGCGGCAGAGATGGTGCTACCACGTTTGAAAAGCATACCGACAGCCTATGCATCCTTATGATAAGTGTTTGTAGTTAAACTCGTCTTGCATTTGACTCACTGCAGCTGTGAGCAGGAAAGTCTCCACAGATTTCTCGGGGTCGTCACTAACGAACTGCGCGTAATCGAATCAGACGAAGGGTTCACCCGCGAGAGATGCGATATTCACCTCGATGATGTACTTGAGTACGGCCGGAATAACTCCTGCGGCGCCGTTGGTAGGAGAAGTGACAATCCTCCCGCCGCTGGCATTGACTTCGTTGACCTGGGGAACATGAGTCTTGCAAGGAAGCTGAAGGTAGAATGCTACATACAGCAATCGCATAGCATGAGAGAAAGTCCATAGCAGGTATCACCGTCTTTCTCTGAATTTTAAACCATTCTTGTCAGTCACATTCATGATCAGCGGTGAAGCGACCCCACCGGTGGCATAGGCAAGACGGGATGATCGAGGGAGCCGACAACGCGAGTTGCGCGAGCCGCGAGAGCTCGGTCCTGCCTAGGTCCAGCAGACTTCGGCGACGATGACTGTTCACCTGCTTTGGAATCCTCAGGTGCATCAATAGCAGCATAGGCCGGGGAACCTGCACCTATCGCAGGGAGAGATGGGGTAGATAGGCCAGGATAGAATCTACACAAGCAATTAAAGTGTGCTCAGGTGCAAAGTGAAAGGTGTATACCCTCTCATCAGTCTTCTGTAGAGCATGGGGGCTCGGCGTCGAAGACCAAGACGACCAGGAAGTTTATCCTCGGCGGATGTAACTCCCATACGAATGCAGTCGTCCATTACAGACCAGATTTTCCTGATCTGTCAAATCTATAAGCACACGTAGTCCAACCAGAATGGCAAAACTGGCTACCTTTTGCCGAATTTCATGAGGCTCCAGGCCGAAATGACGTTCGTTGTCGTACACTATCTGAGCAATAGTCATCTGGATTCAACGAGGTCAGTGCAAGTGTCGGTGGTAGAGAGGTAGGAGACTGACATTGTGTTTACGGGTAAGTGCAAGTAGGCTATCCCCAGACTGCATGAACGGTATGAGGCGAACGCTGTTCAGGGAGATATGGGTAGAGATCGTACCGTGAATGGATAAGGAGGCTGAGTGGGCGACGGTGGAGTGTCCTCGGATTCGCCGTCCGCGTTACTGTGAGTCTGAGCCAATCGGGCACCGTGTACGATACTCTTGTCTACACCTTTGTAGAACAGATTCTCGTCCACTGTGAAGAGATGCGTCAGATACGTGATTCGCGTTCAGGTGTATCGTAACTCACCTTTCGTTTTATCGTTCACAACAAATCCACCGCCCACACTGCCGCATGCTGATTGACATATAGTACTGTGCTGTAGGGAAGGAATTGCTCACCTAAAATACTCGTTCGTGGCAAGAAGAGTACCGTCTTCATCGAACACCGAAAATCGCATTCCGTTGGGATGTGTCTTGAGAACTTGATCCCATCGCCAGAGCATATCCCTATCCATATTGAAATGGATGGAATGATGACCGCCGAGTCGAAGATGTTTTGTTTCTACGATTGCTTCATAGCGAGACGGTATGGTACCAGTGTCTATGGTTTCTGGATCGGAACCTGTGGCATATGAGCTTAGCAAAGAGACTCTCGTTTCGCGTTGGTAAAGCGGGTACCTTCCAAGCCCAGCACGATGGCCTGGGGAGTATGATGGCTGTGGCGAATCCGACTTCGAGTCTGACTTGTTCATGAAGTGCGTGAAAGACATACCCTTTGCCTGCAGAGTTTCGGATTCAGACGGATTACATGTTGAGTGTTCAGATACACGTACCAGTGGCCGCTAAAGATCCGTATCTAATGACAGCGAGTCAGTCTGAGTACTTCAAGACGACATAGCTTGCGTACAATGTAATTTTTAGATTTTTGACCTAAATCGAGCTCATTGGTTGGATGCAGTCGAAAAACTTAGCATGGGAACTTACCTTCTCTAACATGCCGAGTTCTATCAAATCGTTTATGAAAATTTTGCCTGCACGCATTGGTCCGACCGTGTGCGAGGAACTTGGTCCAACTGATTCAGGTAAACGTGAATGAACACGAATGAGAAGTGCTTGCTTGGATGGAAAGAAAACAATCACGCACCTCCGACGCTAAATAGATCAAAAGCAGATATGACAGCATGTTGATTCTGCTCGTGGACTCCAATGGTGTCCACATCACTAGGCGGGGGCACACTGAGGTCACCTTGGGCTACAGCAACTTTTCTTGAGAGCGCGGTGAGACCGCTGAAAGTTACGCTGCTCGACGCGAAAGTGCGTCGTATGGATGCTTGGAGCCCATATCTCGCAAGAGGGCCTCTGGGACGTGCAACGGCGATTGGAAGGTGTTTGAAGAGCCGAGAGCCAATAGGCATTAGATGGAACCTGCAGGAGGTTCAGTGGGTGTAATTTATGCTTCTAAGGCTGCTGGGGGCGGGCGAGAGACTGAGGACGACGTCTAAGGGGTGCAAGAGAGTGTAAGGAGGCAAAAGGGCTATGGCCCAGCTATATTGCAACCATTCCCGTTGCTATCATGTTCCGGATGGCCGCTCGGATTGGGGCGGGGTCACCGTCGCGTCCGCATCGCGTACCCGCGTAAGCGCCGCATCTCTCTTCTTTCCGTCCATTTCCATCTGCCCGTTCAACCCTCCTCCTGCGGTCTTCCAGCGTGATTTACCCTCATTGCACCTCCAGCGATACCTTGCACGTCCGTCACTAATTTTACTTTGCGCAGACTGCTCGAAAGACACACTCAAGATCACAATCTACAATCCGCCACACCTGGGATCCGGGACAATTTTTGTCTCATGATCGATACTCCCTCCTCCCCCAACAACGGAGCCCTGGAGGTCCGCACGACTCCATACGCAGGACGGTCTTACTTTAGCACCAGGAGTCTACCGGAAAATTCCTGTATTCTAGATATCGCCACTCCGTACAGCTACACCATTTACAAGAAATTTCGCTCCGAGGTCTGTTCCGAATGCTTCAAGTACGACGGCGGTCGACGCGCTTTCCTCACTTGCAGACAGTACGGAGAAAGTGCCGGGTTGTCATTTTGCGATACGGGCTGCCGAGATTCATGGCTAGCGAACGAGGGACCAACGACTATCGATTTGCTGACGACTCTAGAAGGGGCGCGTAGGAAAGGCAAACAGAAAGCAACGAATGATGCTCCACCTTCGACGAAAGGAACTGCTGAGGACATTGCGAAGAGTTGGGAGGAAGTGCGAAGGAAAGAGCAATCTGGGAAGGAGGTGCGGAGATGGGGGCAACTGGGGCTGGACGACTTCCAGGCCGACATGGCGAGATACGTTCTCTTGGCTCTATCCCATTTGTTTCAAGAGGTGACCATCAAGCCATCTTCAGACGGCCATGTAGATATTGGGACCCTAGACGGAGAGGCACGCTGGGAACACTTTACTTCACTGCAAACCAGTGAGCAGATCCGGGTTGGCCGCTTTCCTGAGTTGTTGGACGACCACATCAAGATATATCAAGTCCTCAGAGGGTTATTTGGCGGTCCTGGTTGGAACGTTGCGAGGGCTACCTTGACTGAAGAGCAAGAGAGAGACGCCAAAATAAAGGTCTGTTTCAGCGATGTGATCACCATCGAGAACGTCCGTATTGCGCTTGGAGTGGACGCGGGCAATTCGTTCGGTATTTGGGAGAGACCGCTCATGGACAACAGCGAATTACTCGGCTTTGCAGTGTATCCCGTACCATCGTTTTTAAATCATAGTACGTGGACACCGCACTCGGCGCAAACCACAAGCTGACGTTCACTTGCAGATTGCTCGCCGAACGTACAGAGCTCAGGAGATGGCCGGAGACTTCGATTCTTGACCACGAAGGATGTTGCGGCTGGAGATCAGCTGTCCATCAGCTATGGACATGTGGAGAACTTGCCGTTACGCGAACGTCAGAGAGAGCTACTCGATGGATGGTTCTTTGAATGTGTGTGTACAAAATGTCTGGCAGAGGGTGCGACTGCGAAGGGTTAGAGGGCTGATTTAACTAGAGATCTCCCGACGTACCCGTTGTTAATGACAATCTATAACCCAGCCTTCAACGATCCGCGACCCGTTCAACGCAGCACAGGACAGGATCGACAGGTCTAATGACATCTTGAACGCCTAGTGAACTTCATGTTGATTGCATGAATGCCTCAGATAGATCATGCAGTGCGAATGCTGCAGGGGTAATCTGGAAAGCTATTCAGATGCCCTGGTCCCATCATGAATGGCTCGTTGGCAAAGGATTCATTGTGAATCCACGATGGAGGCTGCAGGAATCGTGGGTTGACCAGGCCAATGGGATTGAGGCAGTGTCGCGTGCTGGGGTTGAGATCTTGAACTGTGCTCAGAGCCGCGCATGAGCCATGGCAGTTGCGACACAACGAGACTACGATGGAAAGGAGACCAGTGGTTATTTCTTTCGAAGAGTCAAAATGGTTGCTGGCGACGACGGCGACGGTGATATTGCGCCCACAAGCCACTCCCGACTCAGCCCCCGACGAGCGATCACGCGTCTCCCCCGATCTGATCAGCCCTGGCGTCTAGCTTCGCGTTTGACCCTCCAGCGTCCTCCTTCCCGACTCGCCATAGCACGCCGCTCATCCTCCTCTCGTTCCGCGCACCCACGAGCTCGCCGGGGCCGTCTTTGAGCTCGTCGAGCACCCCGACGAGCACAAGCTGCTCGCTTTTGTCAAAATTATCCACCATCTTACTTGGACACCGAGTCTGACGTTCATCTCACGACCATCCATCTCGGACCTTCTTGTCTACCACGACCACATCCTTCGTCTCCACTCATTTTTTCACGATGGCCAATGCTACCCCCCAGAAGATGAGCTTGCATATCCCTCAGGCCACCCCTACCCGCGACAGATCCCAGCCGTTGCGCTCTGACGGCGGTTCATCTCAGTACTCTTCCCCAACCACCACCAGAACCACTAATCAACCCGGCACTTCCCCAAATCCGTCTGCCCCTGCCGTCTCCATAGTTCCACTCACAGTAGATGGAGTCCTCTCACAGCATGCCTCTGCTTCCAACCCTCCCCTTGCATCCCTGGAATCCGTCGTGCTCGACCGGAACACCCTCGCATCACAGAATGCCCAGCTATGGAAGCTCATCGAGAAGCAACGGAGTGGATATAGCCAGCTGATGAAGGAACTAGAGCGTGTTAGAGGAGAAAGAGATGTGTTTAGGAGCAAACTGCATAGCATGGGAGAAACCACCGATGGACTGCTGAAGGCGCATCGCGAGAAGGAGAAGCGAGAGGGGAAGGAGTCCTTGAGGTCAACTGCCTCTCATACCCACCTACGCACCAGCGAGAGCAGTGGTTCTAATGGCGCCATTGTAGATCCCCGAGGGACGATGTCTCGCACTCAGTCCGACGATAACTGTACGTAGATTCGCCTCGCTGTATCCCGCTGACCTACCCAATCACTAACAATTTGGCAACCAGCGGTTCGCTCAGGAACACGCTCCACTAACACAGCTCGCGAGGGTGTCGTGAACGGCAGAGAGAGGCAGAATTCTCAGTCGAGTCTTTACGCAAATCACTCATCGTCTCAACTTTCCTCGGTCTACCTAACCCCCTCGCATACGTCTTCAACAACCAACCTGTCGACGTCGCCAACGACCTCCATACCGCAATCTGCTTCCTCGTCCACTGTTTCCTTAATCGACCGGCCTCCTGCTGATGCTATTCGCAAACCTTCGCCGTTGCAAATTGCAACCTCGCGCGCGGATTCTCTACCGTCGGCGGTCCTCAGTACTCCTGGGACTTCCTCTGCGGCGCTCAATCCAGGATCATCCTCCACTGGCTCTAGTGCACGCAGCGCAGACGCTCTGAACCAGGAGCCATGGAATAGCTCTTATTCTGCACGTAGTGCAACCCACCAAACGTCTCGCCCTAATCCGCCGTCCAGCACCATTCTCTTCACTCCTGCGACACCTGGAGTCTCTGGTTTATCATCGAACGCAGCTGGACGCACCTATGGAGGGGAGAAGGCAGCCGCGTCGCCTCGCGCCGGTAGTCTGGACAATTCGGACTTGCCACGCCCTGACCTTCGGTCACGCGAATCACGCGTATCGCTGCCTGAAGAAGCTAAACGATACTACGCCTCAATGGGCGACTCACCTCTTGCCAGTCCACACCTCGCGCAAAACCCGAATGCGAACTCGCCACCGATCGTGCAACTGTCAAACGGTGATAGGATATCGGAATCGCCGCCACCTCTGAACGGGCACTCCAGCAAATTGGCCTACGCTAAGTCAAGCGAGGAGAACGGCGAGTTCTTGGAACTTGACGATGAAGATAGTGCTTACGGAAGCAACGCTGGCGAGGAACCTAACGACAACGCTGATGACGATGATGAGGCCGACGACATGCAGCAAGTCCCTGGAAAGTCCCGCGCCGCCGCGGATGACTTTCCATTACCCCCTTCATCTCCCCCGATGGCAGGTGGGGACACCCTTTCGCAATCGCAAATGCAATCTATTACGATTCAGCGGATGCAGTCCGGACGTTCTCAGGATGACGCACAGTCACAATACAGTCTCTCCTCAACCGCGGTTACTTCGGATTCACGTTCTCTGCTCGACCCAAACTCGACTCAGCTCGCTCCGGTACCACTCTCTCCCGTGCCCATTGCCCCGCTAGAGCCATCCAAGAAGTTCCGTGCACTTCCTCTACTCCCCGCTGATCTGGCTCAAACGTTGATTACGGTTTCTCATTGTTCTATCCGAGCGAACGATCGGGGAAAGGAAGTACTATCATTCGTCGTCATAGTTCAACCCAGCAGCAAAGACCCCTGGAAAGTTGAGAAGTTGTATAGCGACGTCCTTGCCCTGGATTCTCGAGTGCGAACCGTCTTATCAAAGTCCATGATCAAAAGGCTTGCCAGCCTGCCCGAAGGAAAGCTTTGGAAGGATCATGCTCCCGCAAAGGTCGATCAGCGGAAGGTACGTGGTTTGGTTTGAACAAGCCCCCCGGATGTTGTACTGACTGTATTACCATTCACCTAGGACGCACTGGAGCAATATCTACGCTCATTGATAAACCTCCATGCCAAGAATACGACCGAGATAATCGCGTTCCTCACGTCGGACGTCGTTCGTGAGGCACAGAAACCAATCTCGCAGCCGGGTTATAAAGAAGGTTATTTAACTAAGCGAGGCAAGAACTTCGGTGGTTGGAAGACACGTTATTTTGTACTCCAAGGCCCATCCTTAGAGTACTATGAAAGCGTATGTGCTTCTTTGCCCTGGCTGACTCTTATGATGACGTGCTGATCTTCTCGTCTCAGCGTGGCGGCACACATTTAGGCTCCATTGTGATCACCGGTGCCCAGATTGGTCGACAGCAGAGGACAATAGATAGCAAGCAGCCAGAAGAGGAGAACGAGTATCGCCACGCCTTTCTGATAATCGAAGCGCGGAAAGGACCAGGCGGGTCGAATCCGCGGCATGTTCTCTGTGCTACGAATGACCACGAACGTGACACGTGGGTGGAGGAACTCGTTCGCTATGTCTCCGGAGCATACAACGACGAAGAAGGATCGGTTCAGGACGAAGCTTCCTCGCAAACTATCGTAGGCCGCTCGAGCACCAGCTCAGATTTACCCGTGCCCGTGACCCCGAGTCGACGCCCTCGCAAAGATGACATTTCCAAAGGACCTGCATTACCGATATCACAGCTCCCCCCTGATGCGAACAATGCAAAGCTTTTTCAGACAGCACCTACCGACGAGTCAGCAAGCCCTGTGAAGACCGGCGGTCCGCAGTCATATGCGGAGCATCGAGCGGCTACCACGGGCATTGAAACACCTTTGTCAACCTCTCTTCCCAGCACATCCCCTCTTGCAGGAGGCTCAGAGGACGTAGACATCTACTCGGCTTTCTCGCAGCGCGCCACCTCGGAGATGGGACACTATCCAGATCTGACCGATCAGCGAGCAGAGTTTCCCAAGGTCAAAGTAGGCCGCTCCTCACCAGAAGATCGCAGGCGGGACAAGCGAAGATCTCTTAACCCTCTACGTTCGACATCAATACCAGAGCGTGACGGCTCACCCGAGAAAGAGATGGATCCTAATACTCCTCGCGTCGATGCCCACGGGAAGGTGAAAATTTCTGGCCCCATGAATGGAACACCGATCCCCGCAGGGTACAAGTTTGGCGGGAAAGACGCCCCGGCCGAGCCCACCTCTAACAACGACCGACGAGAAAAGGCAAAATCTCGAACGTTCTGGGGCTTTGGTAGACACGGTAGGTGTTTGTGTCAGTCTGTTTTTGAGTCTAGCCTGAAATTGTTCTTTTCGTAGAGAAACCAAACTTACCCGTTCAGGCACCTCGTGCAGTCTTTGGTATCAGTCTGGAGGAATCGTTGGATGTCGCACAGATTGCGGGTCTTCCTGCCATCGTCTTCCGATGCATCCAATATTTGGAAGCTACGAAAGCAGAGCAGGAGGAAGGCATATATCGTCTCAGCGGCAGTTCAGCTGTCATTAAGGCCCTAAAGGATAGATTCAACACAGGTGCGCTTCCCTTCTCCAAAACCTTTGCACCATTGCTAAGACCTCGTCATAGAGGGAGATGTGGACCTTCTAGCTCCGGAAGAATACTGGGATCCCCACGCTATCTCTGGTTTGCTGAAGACCTTTTTGCGAGAGCTTCCCGCGAGCATTTTGACCCGCGATCTACATCTTCGCTTTCTCTCGGTGATAGGTGCGTCCACTCCATGAGCTCTATGCACATGGGGTCGTGATATTGACACCGACACATCATTATAGATTTCGTCGATCCTCAAGAGCGGATAGCAGAGTTGACTCATCTGATAGCATCGCTCCCAGTTGCCAATTACAGTCTACTCCGGGCACTTACTGCGCATCTCATCCTCATCGTGCAGAACGCCAACGTGAACAAGATGACCATGCGCAATGTGGGGATCGTCTTCAGTCCTACCCTGGGAATTCCTGCAGGAGTTTTCAGTCTCATGCTCGGTGAATTCAACCGCGTCTTCAACGTCGACGGTTCACTAGGAGACGAGGAAGGAGAGGGCGCGGCTGGCGAAGAAGACCCCTCTGCTGAGCTCAATCGTCGGAATAGTCGGCATTACTCCGATGCAGCTGCTGATAAGCTCTTAGGACTTTCCGGAAGAGTCCTCTCAGGTATAGTTACCATCCTTGCACCACCGGAGACTTCCACTTATGACTTCATGTTCTTGCACTTTAGCGTCCGCCGAAGATGGTCAATCAGATGACGACGAAGACGCCTCTATTCCTGAAGAGAGTGGTACGGAAGATACAGCAGAACAAGAGTCTGTCGCGGATTTGTCGGCCACTTCGAATCCGGTCTATCTGGGTCATCAACCGTCCCAGTCGAGCCTCCTTCATCCCTCTGATCGCACCCAGGATCAGGGTAACTCCAGCACTCGCTCGCACGCGTCATCTGTCGCAGCAAGCCGCGGGTTGAACATAACCACCGCCACGGACAAAGCCAGCAGAAGACAGAGTCGGATGGTTGGGCTTCCCCACTCTCCGCGACCCCCACACGGACCTCCGTCAAACAGTTCTCCTCGTCCTCCCAGCACTCCGAGAGGCGGCAGTGCCCCTCATTCACCTTTTCCTCCGTCTACGCCAAAGTAGTCTTCCTTGCTCTCGATCTTCTTACTGTCACACACGCTCTTACACGACTTGTTCGCAATCTCATCTATCACAAGGACCTATTTCTCATATTTCCACCGACCTCTACGAAATTGTCTCCGACTGGTGTACAGATACTTGTGTAGATACTCCATAGTTCTCCAAGATACCCCTCCCACGTATTTTACCCCTCTTGTCACTCTGTCGTTCATGATCCCATACATCTGCTACCTCTGAATCCCGTCTGTCTTGCCCAGTCCTTTTTTTTAACGAACGTCCGATGCTCGAAGTTATGCCGCATATACCAGGCTGGAACGAACTTTACGAAGCGACCTTCTGCTTGTAATCTCGCTCTCAAGATCTCACCCGTGATATCGGTTGCGATGATGCGAGCAGGATTTTACAGACGCCCAGTGTCGTGTACTTGGCTTCCGCCGTCACCTCCACGTACCAGTTCAGCGAAAGCTGCAACCTCAGGTTTCTCACCAAGCACGGTCTTCACCTCTACCCCCGCGGCATTATGGGTTTCAGACAAGCAGCAGTACTCGCTGCGTGCTGTTTTTTCCTCGGTACGCCTCAGAACTCCAACTCATTCCCATACTGAAGCAAACCGACTCACGATCAATCCATTTTTTCTTTCCATTCACACATACATACAGGTGTTCTATCCGTCTGCTTTACGGTTGATTACCGAGTCCTCTTTGCCCCCCTCGGAGACGAGACTGTCCGGGATGGCCTTGAGTTCTACACGACCTTCTTCCACTCGCCGCCTGCAATCAAGGTGAGCACTATCGCTCTGGCTCCGCGTGTGACGAGACATCACGCTGACCTGTCTGGATTGGCGTGGTTGGCTGCTGTAGGCGTTGTTGCATGCTGTAATGGGTGTTGGGATCATAGGGTTGATTGGGAAAGTTCACAAGTGGGACGAGAGCGCGATGTATTTTGACGGGTCATCATTGGGTACGTGTCGTTTAACCCTCCTCCCAAACAATACGAGACTCAACCTCCCTTGATACAACGACAGCCTCGTTTGTGTTTGCTATTGTCGTTTACATCTCCGTGGGCATCCCTGCCTCGCGAACTATCGCAACGCCCGTCCCCGACGTGGACACCAGGGAAGACCAAATCGAAGCCCTTCGCATTCTCTCAGCTGCCAACGTCATTATGGCAGTATGCTTGGGTGCTGTGCTTACACTGCAGGTGAGGGCTCAACTGTCAACGCTGATATGTGGCAACTGAAGTGATGCCCGCTTAACAGGCTGGCGAGACGTATGCGCGACACATTGAAACCAAGGAGCTGGCAAAAGCGGCTGAGGCCGAGGCGAAAGCCAACGCCAACACGGAGGAGAAAGTTGAGAGCAAGAAAGATCAATGATTGCAGAAGCTATGTGTTCTCTCTTTGCGTAAACACTCCTCGCTACGCTGTAGTACCATCACAACTATCATATACCATGGGTCCATGTTGCTTTTCGTCCAGATTTTCTGAGCTGCACTGCACAGCGCGGAGTGTCGTGTCGTGTCGTGTGATAATTTTGATCGCCGAGCACATAATGAACGGGATTTTCACGTTCGCGTGAGGGAAGCGTGGTGGCGCTGAGATCGGTTCCTCGATCAACCACCACCTCCAGCTCGTGGCTTCCCACCTGCACAAGACCACAACCACCCACAGCAAGCCGCAACCCAGCCCATTTCTTCGCATGCGTCCACAGTCCTTCCGCGTTTTGCCTTCGACCTGTCACGCCCACACGCTCGCATCCGCAACGTTAACAGCCCTCTGATTGTCGTACTCTCCAGAGATCAATCATGACATGCTCAAACTCGCCCACAATCGCAGCCCTGCTTGCGTGGTGTTCCACCGCCGAAGTCTGGATTGATCCTAGGATCCAGCTTGTCGACCACAGCAACGGGTGTGCGAACGGAGAACACGGAGATGACGAGGGGATGTGCGTGTACTCGACGGACAAAGCCATCGACCCATATACCACCCGTGAGTACACCACTCTGTCCAGTGCAATTCGCCGTCTGCTCGCTACATGCTAAATCACATACTCCACCGACGCGTTATTTCCCATCGGAACTCTCCTCTCGACTGGCCTCTTCCGTTCCCGCACCCTCTCTCTTCCGAACATGGGTGGCACTGGTGGTGTCGTTATACCTATCAGTTGTGAGGATACCGAAGTCAGCGGTGCTTTCCGTGCGCTCGTGCTCTTTGGCAGGGCTCATCCCAGGCATCGCGCCATACGGTCATGGAGCCCAGCTCGCCCTTTCCCTGGCCCTGTACGGAGAACTGTGAGTACGTGCTATCTTCGTTCTCTTATATCCTACCCTTCACGTGCATCACGGAATTTCTTCGCGTTTATATCAACAAAGGAAGGGTGGGGTTCTTAGAACCTGCACGCGTTGTGTCTATCTGGAAATGAAACTTATGTACTCGCTGCAGTTTGAAAGGCTCGAACTCGCGTTGGTTCGGGTATCTACAGTCGCTTCCCCGAGGCACTGTTGGCATCGCGCTGTTATGGGGTGCGCGTTCGGTCAAAGAAGACCAGTCCGCCGCACAACATCCCAACGCGTCACACCCTCTCAAATATGAGGAAGATGGTGAGCAGGCGCGACTGTGGGCGTCTGGTACTGAGATTGAAAAGGAATTAAAGGGAGAGGACGGAATGGACCTCTTGGTGAGTTTCAGGCAATCAGACCCAGACCGTCAGACCGTCAAAGTCAGGAAGAAGAAAGCCGGAAAGACAGATGTCAAAATTTTCCTCGGTCTCTTCTTGCACATGATACGGGGATGTTAGAACATCTCTGACTACTGTTGGAATGCATCTCTTGCCTTTCTTGCCTCTTTCTGATGTTTGATACCTTGCGGCTTTTACTGATACTGATATCAATAACTCAACAGGAAGACGTCCGGAAATACTACGTTACAACCGTCCAACCGCTTCTGACCTCCCTGTCTGGCGAGCACCAGCACCCTCCGGCGGTCCAATGCACGCTGGCTGGGTTTCTGCATGCTTATAGCCTGGTCAGCTCACGTGCTTTCATGGTAGATGCATATCATGGACTTGCGATGGTTCCTATAGCAGATGCGTGAGTGTTCCACTTTACTTTCGCGTAAGATGTCCAAGGATCTGATTGATGTTGTGTGGGTCGTCGCAAAGATTCAACCATACGCAAGACCACCATGTCCATCTTGAGGTACGTATCTATCATTGTCGAGAGGGTGCGCTTCGCTTACGTTCGCTTCATCACTCTACCAATTACTGTCACAATATGCATTGCTGCTGGCCTGTGCGCTTGCTCAAATGAATGCATCGCCGGGAATGCAATTGCGACCTACCTCGACCTTCCTCTCGGGAACTCACGTCCGGCGTTGACCGTGTCACTCCAATGTCTCCCTTCCGCCGGAAACTGGGGCACACTGGACGATCCCTGATTCCATCCTCGCGTGCACTCTTCGCTGATGTGGTGTGTCTGATGGGCGCCACATGTGGACGTCCATACTCGCGGGATGCACTGTCTGGCATCTGGACACATCCATGGGCGAACACTCGGATCACGACCACGTGCTGGAGGACAGAGCGACCACGATGTGTGTGTGGAGTGCGGCTCGCTGTCACACTGTGCGCACGACGAGGAGAGTGACGGTGACGAGGCGATGGCAGAGGATGGGGCAGGAGCAGGGGCAAGACCCTCTTCTTCGCCTTCGTCTTCCTCTCGGGGATCTGTGCCGAAGAAGGGGGCGGTGGGGCTGGACGAGAACACGTGCGACATGGTCAGCAATCTATATGTGCCGCCACAGAGCGAGATATTCAATACGTACGGGGAGGATCTCACGAATGCGCAGCTGGTGGCACGCTACGGGTTCTCGCTGAGCGAGGGGAACGACAACGACGTGGTGTCGTGGGACGCGGAGGAGCTCTGTGCGGACTTGAGTCGGCTGTACCGCGACGACGAGCAGGGTATGTTCTGTGCGGCCTGTTCTGCGCCACCGCTGCAAGAGCTGAGCCGGACGGCGGCGCGGGCGTGGCCGAGGGAAGACGGGCGATGGCGTGGGTCCTCGCGCGTGGTCGGTGCCCAATCTGGCGACGGCGGGCTGCAGCTGCACGTGAACAGCGACGCACGGGCGAGCCACCACCTCTGGCTCTTCTGCGCCGTCGCTTCCATCCTCCACGTCCACCACCACAACCGCCGCAGTGATGGCGGCGGCGGCGGCGGCGGTGCGTCTTCGACCACACTCACGCCCTCGAACGCCGGCCCGCCCTGCCCACCTGCGAACGCAGCGGGCGGAGGGCGGCGCGACGTCAACATGGACGCACTCCTCCGCTGTCTAGGGCGGCTCGCCGACCGACTGGTGTACTTGGAAACCCAGGAAGACGCCAACGATAAGACCCTGTCCCCACCCTCCCAACTGTCTGGCACGATCCTCCCTGCCACAGTCCCTCCGAGCGTGCAGGATGCCGCCGGCTTGGTACAGTATCAATCTGATGAGGATGACGACAACAATGCAAGCATAGACGACGTGGGGGACGGGGACGCGCATATGGCTCCGCGTCGTACACCCTATTCAGATTCTCGCCATGGGAAAGTCCCAGATGCAGACGACGAGGGGACACCAGCAATGCATATCCCACCGCAGGATCATCCCCATCACCATCACGCGAATCCTTCCTCGAATGGACGCCTGCACTCCCACCACGCATCGCTCACCGAGCAACCGCCCTTGTCACAGCCTTCTGTTGCTGCTGCTGCTGCTGCTGGTGGCACTCGGCGTAGGCTCGGACGGAGCCATCTTCCATCGGGCGCTGTGGCCACAGGCCCCATCCGCCAAGACGACGAGGAAGACGTGCTCGCCCTCGCGGCGGTCGACATCGACGAGGTACGTTCGCTGATCTTCTTCTTGCGTATTCTTTTTGTTGCTTTGGCTTTCTTCAATCTGTTTCCAAGCCCTCCACGCTGAGACACGCCTGAGTGCGCGCCAGGCTCGCTCGAGATGTGATCCTGGATCGCATTACAATTTATATCGTCCTTCTCTCTTCTCGTCATCGCAATCTCCCGCGTCATTTCACCTGTCCGGAGAAAAGCAGGCGGAAAGGAAGAGAGAGAAGAAAGATGCCTGATGTTGTTGTTGTCGTTTTTTCACTGTGCACTGTGCACACCAAACAAACCCCCCTTCGCTGTCGCGGGCTTGCGAAGATGTGCATTTATTTTATCAGCTGTGGCGGACGCGGACGGACTGATTCGCCCTTGCAACACCCTAGGTTCTGCAGCACCTCGCTCGCACGCTGATTAAACTATGCAAGGCCAAGGCCGAGCGATTGGGACCGTTCCCCCAGATGAGTACAGCAGCTATAGGAGAAGCCCTTGATGTACGTACGCGTGTGCTGCGCAGCCACACTCGCGCTTTGCGCTTTGAGACTGACTGACGTTGGTTTTTCTTTTTTATTCGATCATCCCTATCCTATCCCTATCGCGCGCAACAAACTTTCTATTGCTTATCCTTTACCACCCCGCCAACACCGACACCTTCTCTGGGTGCTTAATGCTTGTCTCCTCGCGTCACTCCCCTCCCTGGGTGGGTGTCTCGGCGATTTGCTGACGGGTACGTCCTCTTCTCCTGCCTTCTTTTTTTCTCTGTCTATGTGTACATGTATACTTACCCAACCGTGACGGGATTTTACCCATGATACGTCGGACGCACCGACGCACCTGGGCCCGTTCTGGACCGTTTCTCGTTTTCCCTGAAAACCCAAATGGGGATGGGGCGACACGTTACACGTTCTCGACCGCGGCGGTTCTTTTCGGGTTTGGTGCCTTGTTGGGTTTTTGCTGGCTTGCCTGTTGGAAAACCACCCAAACCCAAACCCAAACCCTGGCACGCACGCACGAATCAATGGGTGTATGTATCGTAACAACTGGATTCTTGCCGCGGGGAAACTCTCGTTCGTTGTGCTGCTCTCCTCCGTTGGGTCCTATCTTATCCTGCATTTCCAACACCCACACACGCAAACCTACGTCGTCACCGCTGCGCGCATTCGGTTCGGCTCGGTAACTCCCCTCACGCAATTAGAAGGTCGATGGGACTCGGGTCCAAACACGGCTGGCGATGATGGAGGTTCTGAGCGAACGGTCGATTCTGGAGAGCTGCGCGGCGGCGTGGGAGGAATTGCTTTGTATAGACAGACGGCGGGGAGAACTTGAGGCACCAATGGCGAGCGGGTGAGAAAGTCGTTGGTGGTGGGGGCATTGTTCTTTGACTCGCCCACCTCCCGCTTAGGCTTCGACTGTAGATCCGTTACGGGCGATTGGCGAAATGTTATGTACGCAGTTCGTTTACTACATTTATTGGCGAACGCGAAGGAAGATGGAAAGAAGGGGCGATGTGGATGCCGTTAATGAGGACAATGGACTTGTGATTGAGATCGCAGACGTTACAGCTGTTACAGTACGAGTAGTACGGGTACTGGAAGAGGCGCGCCAAGCCCTGGGCAAGAAGGAAGCGAAGGCAGATTGCGGGGGTGCGCTTTGGTAAGATGTGTTGAGGATTCAGGAATAACAGACATAGGAAGCGAACGAAGCAAAGGGTGGTAGCATGTGGAGATGAGTGTGTGTTACGAGTGTGAGTGTGTAGACTGAGACGAGGTGCAATATCAAGGATGGAGAGTGAGAGTGGGAGTGAGATGAGAAGCGGAGAGGTCGGCGGTGTCACAGGGAAGATCCGAGGAGAGAGAGGTGTAAGAGGGAGAGGAAGGAAGAGGAAAGAAGCAGGAGGGCCAGGGGTGGGTGGATGAGGAGGAGAGGAGGAAATGATCGCGGGAACGAGGCAGCGGCGAGGCTACGAGAGAGCGATCGGCGGGTGGGCAGCCTGTCGTCGGGGGAGCACGGCGGGGGAGAGAGGAGGAAGGGGAGGAGGAGGGGACTGGGACTGGGCCGACCTCGATGGCGACGCTGCCAGTGCCATCCTCACCGTCGCGTCCAGTCACTCACCCAGCAGGAGGAGGAGGAGGACACGGAGGCATTTGCAGGTGTGACAGAAGAGGACCCTGCCAGTCACGTCTGCCAACAGAACCACCCCGTGTGACGCCCTGTGACCCACCCCAAAACAGGCTAGCCTGCCAGATCAGATCGTCGATGGGTCGATCTTGGAGCCTGCAGTGTACCGCTCCCCTGGGTCTGGTGTGACTGTGACGGGGACTGGGCGTGACTGGGCCTGCAGAGGACTCTGAGTGAATTATAAGACGAGGGTCTCCTCCACCACGCCCCGTATGTCCTTCCCGTCTGCCCTCTCCGCCTCCTCAGCGTCCTCCCTCCCGACCCTCCTCACCACCGTACACGACGACAACGAATCTACCCGCTAGCAAACAATGGACGCCATCGACGTCGCCTGGTGTCTCGGCTGCAACCGCCACCTCGTGCGTCTTCCCGCGATCCTCTTCGCGCCCCCGCCAAGCTTACTAACCTCCCTTCAGGACGGTTCTGCCGCCTACTGTTCCAAAGAGTGCCACAACGCCCATGCCGCCATCTCCTCTCTTCCAACACGCTACCATACCCCTCCACCGCTCCGTTCTCACTCCCAGCTTTTCGCCTACTCTCCAAGCGCTCTTAGCGCCGAAGAATTCTGCGATGAGGATCTCGCCCCAGAGTCCCATTTCCAGTTCGCCGTCAATCACTCCCTCGACGAGCTGCTCTCATCCACCAAGGCTCCCTGGATTGGCAGAGGCATTGAGGGGATTGGGTCCTGGGCTAGGGGCGTTCCCCCGGGCCCGCCAGAGGACGCAGAGGAGGTCTTCGTGAAACCCGCTTCACCGCAGACGCGTACTTTCCGACAACCAGAGCTCATTCTCTCGCAGAAGCGACCGGTGCCTCCCACCCTCTGCATGTCAAAAACACTCCCCGCTCCTCCAGAACCCTCGCGACCCATCCTCACGCCTCAGCAATCGCTTCCTTCCCTCTCCAGCCAGCACTCCGTAACGGAAGCTAGCCTCACCTCCCTCACAACCGCCCTCTCATCCGTATCGCTCGCAACCCCCGCGACCCCCGCGTCGGACGCCGCACAGGAGTCCGATCCGCCTTCTGCTGAGACGCAGAAGCCGTTGACCCTCATGGGAAACCTCACCGCTCAGTTGCGCTCATGGGCCATCTCGTCGCACCACAGCGGCAGCGCAAAGGCAAAGGTGCGGTCGCCCACGGTGACTCGGCGGCCAGAGTCGCCTTTTGCTGCCTACCAAGCAGCACAACTCCGACCGCGGTCGCCTGCGTCGAATTTCCCTCTCCCAGATCATCTTTTCGGTATTCCTGGAGAGAAGTCGCGTTCAACGGTCGAAAAGGATCTCGGAGACGATGTAGCGTCCTCCTACTATTCTCAGCAACGCCGGCGAGATGACCATCCCGCTTTCCGTCAGCGTGGCCGCAAGGCTGCGCGAGCGGTTTCATGACTTTCTCCTCCTTTCGTTCGACTCTCACCATAGACGTCCCGGATTCCCCTTCTTCCTGTACTCTAGGGCCTCTGCCCCTTCGGTCGTTTATTTGGCCCCTTCGTCGCCTACACAAACAACAGCACGGCACGGATTCCCCTTTCTCCCCTATCGACGACTTCGCAAAATCCACAACTTCGCTTCTCATCTACTCTCATCACACATGCACATCAATCCATTCACATCCATGGACTGCCTCTCTTCTCGCACACACTCTCTTCTCCCTCTCAATTTTCTGCACATATCTCATCTCCCACCACTCCTCACTCATTCCCATCTTTTTCTCTCTCTCTCCTGCAACGATCTACCTCTCCTCTCTCAGCATACTCTCTCTCTCTCCAACGCACGCATCTCTTTTCTTCGTCTCTCTTCTTTTCTCCCACTCCTGCATCCTGGCTTCTTCCGGCTCCCATCCGTGCCAGACAGTGCGATCTATCTTGCCGCACTCCGCAAAACCTTCTCTCCCTCCTCCATTCGAATTCCCACGTCGCAGTCATGGGTCCGCCGCCCCATGACCCCCTCACGGCAAATGCCTCTCCAGCCTCTTTGCCTATCACATATCACGGCACTTCCCCTTGCCCCTTACCCTCTCACGCCATACATACCCACCTCCGCGCCAACTCAACTCTGTTGTTGCTCCGTCCCCCCCCCCCCCTCGCTCGTCGTTGTCCGGAAGGTTGTACGGTACGTTATTTGTACTATTCGTATCGCTTGGATCGTCCCCGCATACCTCCCGTAGACTTCAAGTACCCCTCCCCCTTCTCCCCCCTGCCGTCCGTTGCGCTTTTTTGCACGGTTCGGTTTCGCGTATGTTCTTCTCACCCATCCATACCTTTGTGTTTTGTGTTTTTGTTGTTTCCTACGTACGTACCCAACCAACCCCCACACGCTTTTTTTTGCTTGCTCATACATAGAGAATATCATTATCACCTTGCTTCACTTGAACGTTGAACTTCCTTTCCCCTGTGTGCTCGTGTGTTGCGTGTGCCCCGCCCGAGTCTGAAATAGGTTTTGAGTTTAGACACTTGCAACGGGCATGCAGGCAAGCGTGCAGGCTGGTCCCTCGACATCATCAGCACAATCATGAATCATGAATCAGCTGTAGATCACTCCTGCGCAGCGAGTGGCACACGAGGCGTTGAACACGTCCGTAACTGAATTGATACCAGATGTGACTTCGTGAAGGGAGCTCGGTGGAGCGCGTCGAGGTTCGGCGTTTTGAGTTGGGACGGATCGGATTTGGCGTACAGGTACCGAGGAGGGAGATACTCGTCTGTTCTGTTTTTGAGTGTGGGGTGGGCGTTGAGTAGAGAACGCGTAGCGTAGACTCGTGACGGAGGGTGTGGCTGGAGGTTTGATTGACCTGCCCTGGGCCGAGTCCCGACGGGCTCTTTCCTGTCAACTTGCTGAGGAACCGTGACGGGTCGATCATGGATGTATTGGGTTTGAACTCTGGGGCCCTGTACCTACCTTCCTCACCACTCCCATTCGTACATGCTCTTGCCTGCAATGAATTGAATGCTCGTTACGTCTGACATAAACGGTGTCTCGCAGCTAACGGGCTTTTGCAAGCTTGTGAACGTAGATATGAATCGGTGAAGCTACTTACTTCCCTGCTTCAACTGTGATGCATAGGAACATGAAGAGATAAACGCGCACGATGAGATGAACCCTTCCACCTTCCACCTTCCATGAGTCTGTTTTCTCGACCCCTCGTCTTCTTCAGGATCTATCGCTTGCAAGGCCGTTCGTTCAATCTCCTCTCAATCCCCCATCCCTGGGCCCATGTCCGAACGGGATCTTGCACCGAGATGCGGGCCTGAGAGAAGATAGAAGTTCAAGTTAGAACCCCATATGTTCACCGACGTACTATACATATGTACAAACTCTTTACGCGCCACTTGCGATTCGGACGAACCTACGAACTTACGAACCCTGCGTCGTCGTCCCCGTCCCGACCCCGTCACCCATACTCACCGGTATCCACCAGTGCGCCTAACCTACCGTACATCGATGCATGCATACGCTGAAACCCCGCTTCCGTGGTCCGTACCTCCCTGCACACCGCCTGGTGGTCGCAACCCCGCAACCCCGTTCGTCATCGATGTCGTCGTGATAGCAGTACCTCCCGCAGCCGCTCCCGCGAGTCGTGCATGCGCAAAGTTAGTGATCGGTTTGCCACAGCTTTCGAAACCATCCGCCACATTACATCGTGCACGTGCACGTGTAGGACCGGCGAACTCGCTTGTTCGTCTCCGATAAAAGTAAGTGCGAGGTGACGTCTCCGCGAACATGTCGGACCTAGAAGCTGGAAGAGGTGTCGAGATTCGAAAGGTCGAGATTCGAGAAGGGTGCGCTGTCGGTCTTGGTCAGTTGGCAATTGCGCATGCCAGTGGAGTTGTCGGATCTGGAGGGTGGATGACGAAGGCAGACCGAGGAGATTCAGTGGAGATTCTCTTTGATAAATCGAATGACCTCCGAGTCGAGCTCACCGTCATGATTCTACCCGTCGCCCGATCTCCAACGAACTCAGAGTCATGATCTGGATGCTGGTGGTGACCGGCTTGCTGACTACGCCCACACCGAGTGAACACGATCGCACATACCGTTCGCGTTGATGCTGACCGGTGACCAATGTCCACCATAAGCAGATCTATGACTGGAATCGTTTGCCAAATAAAAACACGAAGATGCCGAGCATGCGGGGTAAGTGGCAGTGCAGCCGATATGAAGTCCAATAAATAACGCGTCTCCTCCCGCCAACGCGAACGTTGTGGCGGAAGCAAATTCGTTCGTTCGGTGCGGTGAGTCAGCTCATCTTGATTTGTCGTCGTGTCGGGCGTGACAGCAGTCGGCGAACTAGACGAATCGCTAGTGCTCAGGGAGCCTGATCAACTTGAACGACCGATCGGTCGATGACAACCGTCCCTAACTGTCCTCCGCGCCTGTTCCGGTTCGAGCGGGGTGGCCAGATAAGGACAAGATCCATCCCGATCGGGATGTCACCCCTCCCGCTTTGGGAGGGCGCGGTTGCGCATCCCTGGTTCGGGAGCGCGTCGCGGAGGCGGGGAGAACGTTGGCTATAACGAAGCCGACGGTTTGAGGGTAGTCACACTTCCCCACTCAACTCCTCGGGCAAAAAGCTGTTTCTTTTTTGCAAAGATGACCCGCTGCTCCCGTCGCGTTGCCAACTTCTACTCTGTTTCAATTTGGTGGCCGTTTCACCTTCCACAGCGTCGCGCGTACAGCTGGTTCTACCCAGGGCACTGTGCAAGACCTCACCTTGCCTAGCCTGGCACTGTGACGATAAAGTCGGACGAAACTACAAGCCGACGCTTGTGTTCAGCAGCCCTGGGCCTGGCACATGTCCCAACGCGCGCGAGAGGTCGGTAGAACGACCACCACGTCAAGGAGCTTGAAAAACAAGTGTGTGCGCCCACATTGATCGTGATGGCACCCGAAGACGCTTACGCCGCGTACCCGCCTGCCATGCCCGAAATGACTATAATGAAAACCAGCGTTCATCAAAGGAGGGTTCTGCACCCGTGACGCGTACGCTCACCCCGCCCTCTTTGGAGGTGAGATGTTTCTGATGGGTCCCTGCGGCTCGCTTGTATCGCGATCGTTGACCCGGGCTCGCCATTTGCAATGCGAGCGTGACTTCGCGCTGAGATGGGCATACGGAGGGATCTGGGACGAACGAGTCACGCTGATGCGTTCCTGCGGCTTTCGCTCCCTCTTTTGGAAAGCAATCTAACATGGACGCGTCGGTGGCTCGTCGCAGCTCGTCGCTTGCCAGTGTCGAGATCGCGGGTAGCCACGAGGCAGTCGCTTGCTGTGCCATGCAAATTTGCTTGGAGCCACGCGACTCGACGCGACCCTCGTCGGTCAATTCTCAGATGAGCGTGCTTTGACACGCGTATACGAGTCACCCAACCTCTTTTCGTCCACACTTCCTCCCTTCCAAGCGAAGCACTGCGTATGGATCATCTTCCTAGGACGTCGCCACCATCGCCAAATTTACGGTGAGCCAAGTGTTTGATGTAGGACCGGGACGGTGGATACTTCACTTAGTGGGTTTGTGAGCTCCTTAACCCTTCTGACCGAGCCAGGGGAGATATACTAATGATGGATTTTACAGAATAGATTGGCTGGGGCTCCGATAGAAGTCGGAGGGTTGTTGGGACTGAGGCGAACAGGCCGTCGGTGGCCGACGTGTCCTCCCAAGGCGGGAAGATTGTGTGCGTCGGGACTCGGGGTGGTGCTGCGGCCGTCGAGAAGCTTGCGAAGGCGTAGATGAAGATGGTCGTTCCTCAGGGATCCGGCACTAGGAACGCAGCGAGGACCGGCAGCGAATAACGAACACTGCAGCCGCGTCGTCGATTTATTGCACGCCCCGCAGCGAAGCCCAGCCCACGTGTCTGGAGTCGACGCGTACCCTTGTGCCCAACTTCAACATATCTCGTCAACCTCTGTATGCTGCTCCCTACTCCGAGCCCTTCCAGAACATATCACCTTTTTCACTGGCCGCCGTGTGCACGCAATGCGGCGCTGCGACCATAGGATTGAAGCCAAGTGAGCGCAACATATGATGTATGTGATCTTCCATCCTGTCACAACAGAACTAACCAGTCGATTTACAGACATGTCTTTCCCTCAGATCGCTACGAGCGTGACGCGCCACCCCGGGGCCCTCTTTCGTTTTGCTCCACTCGTGCGACCAAACACCCTGGTGATGTTGAACCTCCGTCGGCCACCGTTCTGTCAATGTCTTTCTTTGCTTGACTAGAACGAGCTGTGAACGCTGATATGATCCGCTCCACTCTGAACTACGCAAACCTCGGTGCGTCATATCTCGTTCATTGGCGAATATGGAATTCACTCGGAACTTGAAGAGCACCAACTACCTACATCGCGACAACATGTGCACTTGTGTCTTCCTGGTCTACACTTGCTCTCGGCGGACCGCTAGTGCGACCACATACCTGTTGTCAGGGTCGGCCAGATTCACTCTTACGATCCTTCCAAGGACGGAAACGCACTCTCACCGAAAACCATGTTCCCTCCGTAGTCTATAAAGCACTACCACTCAGATCCGGCCAGGGCGCCGTACTCAACGATACTATCACTCTTGTGATCAAGCCCCCATCCGCTTTCAATCACCTTGTGGCTCACGCACCTGGTTTAGGTCGTTTAGGTTGCGATTTGGGCGGGCCTTCAAGATCTCAATCGGCGCGGCTCCTCTGTGTATCAACTACAAGTTGCTGAGCCTGTTCTAACTTCCTTCTCGCCTCAACTCAGGACAAGACGAGCAACACGCTGTCATATCAAGGCGCGCACCGACGTGACGTCGTCATTCTGTTCGTCCGTCCGTCCACTTTTGCAGGGCCGGGCAAAATGGCAAGGTACTGTCACTGTCACCAGCATCCCGTCAACGCGCATGTCTGCTTACGGCCACATTTCATTCCAGCGCTCCACTTGCTGTACGCTACGCATCATCCATCGTTGGGTGTACGGCAACACGTACTTGGGCTTTTCTGGACCATGCACTGCTTATTCTCGAGGTCGCGACCAAGGCGGGCCGTCAACAGTCTATGGTTTTGGCAGTGTCCTTGCCAAACCCTTACGCAGCTTACTGTGTCCGCTCGCTGTACTGTCACTTGGTTCCTGGCGAGTGAAGGACGCTGAACAGAGTGGGTGTTGTATTTTTATTCGACTGTACTGTACGATCTAACAATACATCATCCCATCTCTCCTCAACATCTGTTCTGCATGCTCTGACGAACGCAACAAACAGACCGGAGGTGGGTCGCAAAGACGCCATAACGTCACTTCGTAGTCTTTTTGCGGTCCCGATGGCAAGTGCACTCTGAGCCCGAGCATCTCAAAGATCAGCGCTCTGCCTCGAACAGCTTCTCACATTGCCTTCTCCCGTTTCGTGAAGAGGTCTTCGAACATATCGGTGAGTGTATCGTGTTATGTCACGCTTTCATAGGAAGGCTCTCTGCTCATAAGCGGTTTAGACTGGTGGCGTCACATTCGACCCCTTGCCAGAAGGTTGATGATCAACTCAACCGTGGCAGACAATTTAGTCAAATGATTATCGTCACGTCTGGATCCATGGGAGAGTCTCTTGTTTGATGGAAGAACTGCAGCCCGCCTTGCCGACATACTAATGAAGATGGGCCACCACCACTGCTTGGCTGGAATTTCTAGTGAGCGTGACAGTGCGCAGCGTATCCGTTCGAGTCTATTCAGATTCAGATGCATATAGGGTTTGAGTTTACAAGATTCGTATTCGAGTGATTGCGTTCTGTACGATGCATTCGAAGCTCGATATCACGAGGTGAGCTTATCGCATTCGTATGCATTGCGTGCTCTGTTAACGCCGTCGTATGTCAAGCCGCAGGGAAGGGGGATGTTTTGGTATGTCAAGGAAAACATGTTACAAGGAAGATTTGCAGGGGGGACTGAAGACCTCCACAGGAACTTCGAGCTGTCTGATCTCCCTTCGTCATACATACTGAGGACGAGATCTTCTACTACATGTTTCTTCCGAGACGTTCCTGTATCCGGCGCGTAGGTGCCAGTCAAGTCTTCTTCTCAGCATAGACAAGAAATTCCTCAATCACCTCTTGTTACAAGGCCCGAGCTCGCCAAGCGCGTCTAGAGTCCCGAGAATAGGTCTTCCTCCCTGAGGTGGCCGCCCACCTGATGCAAGAAGGAGTGCCTTTTATAGAACGTCGAGGATCAGAAGAGACATTCTGGACATTCGACGTATGCCTGGCAGTATCCGACGTGCGACGTGTCGGGGCGATTTGGAGCATCTGTTTCTCTTAGCCTTCTTGTCATCGAGGTGCGCTGGTCGTACGACGTTACACCATTTGTTGCTCATTGTATGCAGGTTTAGTGCACCGGCCGAGTGGTGCTGTGGGAGGAACTGATTCCCACCGCATGTGTTTGAGACCCGAAGCTGGCTGCTCTGGAAACGTTGCCATAGCGTTCATGGCAGACTCCACTTTAACTCACCGCGACCTCTATACAATAGGCATGTCGAGTTCTCAGACATCCCTGCCAACGTTCGGAGTAGGATCGTCATCTGACGCATCCGTCCTTCTGTGTGTGAGAGGTTAGATCCTCCAAGGGGAAGATGCAAGCATTTTGACCGTTCGTGTCAAAGCGTTCCAAGGGTAGGTGGTTGGAAGGGACTACCATTTCGGGGGAAGGCACGTTGCATCCCGCGAGCCTCAACGAAGGACTTGATCTTTCCTTCTCCATAGATCTCGAGCTCGTTCGCGCCCGTGCCACCTCGTTACGGGGCCTGTGGGGACAAGGCAGCGAGGGGCATTGTTTGATTTTACGTGACCATCCCCCTTCTTGCTTGGATGGATGCGTGTTATAATGAATTTTCATCTAACTTCCCGCCGGTATCGTCGTGATGGCTCGCCCTCATTCGTCCGTTCATGTCCTATGCTGTAAGAGCCCCAAATCCTGATCATGAAAAACACGAGCTGCGTCTAATGACCTTCCTTAAGTTGTAGTGAAACGACCCCCAGATCTGGTTTACGACCTCGACTATTCGGGAGTAGGATATAACAGCTCACAGGTACTGTGTCCGACGCGATATCACTGCAGAAGTTTGAATACCATGGGTCACGTATCTGCGGGTCAACCGGGTTGATTCAAACGCAGGTGAATGTTCTCCGAGAGACACCGTTTTACAAGATGACAAGGAACGTCTGAAGAAAAACCTTATCATTGGAGAAGGATACAAACCTTGGACATCTCATTCGTATATCTGTCATCGCCCGTTCAGTGAACGTCCACGCCACCTGCCAGTCTCCGTGCATCCGTTCTACTGTGCTTGAACGTCGGCAGTCATAAGGGCGTCGCGATCTCGCGTCAATCGTTAGCGACAACATATGATGATACACAGTGAATGAACAAAATACAACAGGGCCATGAGGTGCGGGGTTTTTTTACTGTGGAGGTTGGAACCTGATCAAATATACAAGACAATCAGTTACAGCGGTCAGCAAGGACGAAGTGTGGCGTAAACGTACCCTGGAGGAGGACCACCAAATCCAGGAGGTGGTGGGAAAGGCATACCAGGCGGTGCACCAGGGAAACCAGGAGGGCGGAAACCAGGAGGAGGGCCAGGCATACCGGGAGGCGCAAAAGGCATTGGAGGGCGGCCGATACCACCGCCAGGAGGTCCCACTGTTCGTTCAACCGGTGCACATGTCAGTGTAATTTGAAGAAGAAGATAACACTGAATGTCACGCACTTGGTGGCATCATACCCATACCACGACCGGCAGGCATGCCGCGTCCAGGGCCAGCAGGAAGCTAGACCGCGGAATGTTCATTAGTCTTCAGGGCGATGCATGAAAGAGAACGTAACCGGGACGCACTGCATTCTTCTTGTCGTCGTCGACAACCGGGGGAGGACCTTCGACAGACAAGCTAACGACAGTCTCACCGCGCAAGATCACAAGACCCAACGTCCTCTTCATCTCCTGCATAGGCCCTGCTTCCGTCTCACCGGCCTTCTTCTTTGGTCGTACGCGTCGGAACTCTTCGCATTCCGCAAGAACAAGGTTCATGTGTCTGTCAAACGCGAGCATCTGGCCGACAAAGGCGCGACCGTCGTTGATTGTGACTTTGAGTCTCCAGTTAATGAGCGACAGCATTTTGCCGCCTTTCGATTTTGGGGGAGGCTGGAATGAACTCGATCAGCATTATGATTCGCGATCTAGTACAGATGGAAGGTAGATGGACTGACCATGGCGGGTTATAGGATTTTTGAGATGGTGGTTTGCAACAACGAGGCTTCAATCGCACTAACGGCCATAACACGCACAAACACACAGCGCTTCGCTTACACGAGTAGCGCCTGTTGTGCGTCGCACTCATCGGAGTCACTGCCACTCAGAAGAGTTTCTGAAATTTTGCTGCATCCATACCTGCCATACCAACCTAGGAGCCCACAACATCTTCTTGAGATTGTTGACCAGTGCTAGCAGTTGCGGAGTACTCCAGGCGAAATTACCCGAGAGTCGCTGCAGCATCGGCCGAACACGGAGCATCTCTTGTTCACGCGACAAGCTCACACTAACTTCGAGTCTACCACTGACTCTTGCGAAGACCCCTCAGTAAGCGACCTCGGCCGAAACATAAAGCAAGGCCGCTGTCCGTAGACTGGATGTTCTTGACGTGAGCGCCCTAGAATGCTTTTTAGGCAGCTGATATTGCCCTAACGACGTCATTCTCTATCTCCCATCTTGAAGACTAGGACCATCTTTCGCCGCAACCACAGCCAGCAAGCAATGTCTCTGAAAGCTATTGCGACGCCATTCACTCGTCTCCTGTCTCGCAGCAATTGTCAGTAATTCTTCAACGTGCCAAATAGCTTAAGCCTGTCCGTCATCTTATGGTATTTCAAGCCTTCCTGCAGATCCCCATCGTCGGTGCGCCTATGGCCGGTGCATCCGGTGCCAAGTTAGCCGTACGTGATATCCCTCAGACGTCAGTCGTTCGATATCTCAATGCCTGTCCTCGTTGTCAGACCGAAGTCACCCTCGGAGGTGCTTATGGGTTCATTCCAGCCGGTAGGACAATCTTTCCTTTCTCAGAGCTGAAGCTTCACATCAAAATCTTCCATTTACCTAGGATACCGCGACGCTGCAGTCCTTCGAAAAGAGTTGGATATCGCGAGGCAGCTCTTGCGCGTGCCTCCGACCGCCACATTGCCTCTAGGTGTCGCATATTTCGGTTGGAAATTGAAGGAACAAGGTGACGCTGTCGCCACTGAGCTGCTGGACGCGTCTCTGCAGAACAATGTGCAGGCCATCTGGTTCTCGTTTTGGGATAAAGGTCAAAGCAAGTGGGCTCGGTATATCCGCGAGGCTGATGCGAACAGGCCGGAGCCACGCAACACTATTATATTTGTTCTAGTCACCTCGGTAGAAGAAGCTTTACTTGCGGTGAACGAGTGGAAAGCAGACGTCATCGTCGCGCAAGGTATCAATTTTTTTCTCGTTTTCCATGCGGTCAGATCCTGAAGAAATTTTCTTACCACGTCAGGAATGGAGGCAGGAGGCCATGGAGCAGTACAAGCACCTCCAATCCGGGAACTCGTGTCTTCCATCTTGTCTGCCTTACCAGACGCAGAGAAGAGACCGCCAATTCTTGCGGCTGGCGGGATATCTAACGGTTCTCAGGTCGCCGAGTTTTTGCGCCAAGGAGCGTCCGGAGCAGTCCTCGGTACCCGCTTCCTTGTCAGCCCCGAAAGCACGTACACAGCAGGCCAAAAGAGTGCACTCTTAGCCGCTACATCAGACTCCACCGTCCGTTCTGTGAAGTTTGACGAGTCGAGAAACACTCTCGGTTGGCCAGAGGGTGCCGATGGTCGAGGCTTGCGGAACGCCCTCGCTAAAGAATTTGAATCAAGGGATGTGAACATGGATACGCTGAAGAAAAAAGTGGCGGAGGCCACGAAGAAGGATGAACCGGACTACATGGTCACTTGGGCAGGATTAGGCGTGGGGGCCTTGAAAGAAATCAAAGGGGCGCAGGTGAGATGAATGACATGCGGTTTAGACGTTCCATCGGCTGATTTCATTTTCCTCGAGGATATCGTGCGCGAGCTACACGAAGAATTACTGCAGCACCATGTGACTGCGAAGTCGTCACTGTAGTCACGGCTAGCTTTTCGTATCCCCAAGGACGATCTACAGAACACGAATGTCTTAGGCTTGCGTTCAATGAATACTAGTGAAATGTTCTTTCACTGGAGCACGACAGGGTACACACACCGTCAAGACCACACGCAGGTCCGGCGACCGGTTATGCGACACGAAAGGCGTTGTGATTCCAGATTCTATGAGACTGCTCGGCTATGTACATTACAGTTGGAAGGACGGTACATCATCGTAATAAAAAGTTCTTGACCATTATGTATACAACAACAAATCATTCTGCATCATATCACTTTTACTCTTGGGCTTGGGGTATGCTTTAGTGTACAATCTCGACGACGAGATCTCCGCCGTTGATGGAGTCGCCTACAGGAAACAACTTTCAGTGGATATACGGGATAGAACCAACCACCGTGCGTTACCTTCGTGGACGACGACACGCTTGATGTGACCCGAGACTGGGGCAGTGACAGCGGACTCCATCTACAGAGCAACAATCAGAGTGAGAAGATACAGATGGTTTTTGAGAGATGCTCACCTTCATCGCGCTCAGCACTGGCGATTACGGAAATGAAGAGGATCAGCGACAACGTGCGAGCTCGATAAATAGACCAGGACATACCGCAGATCGGGTCACCCTTCTTGATCTCCGCGCCCTCCTTGACACGGACCTCGACAACAACACCAGACATAGGAGCACCGACGGAGCCGGGGTCATTTGTGGCCTTCTCACGAGATACAGTCTCCACAGCAGAGTTCTTGTCTTCGACAGAGACAGCGCGAACCTATCGCGATTGCAGTCGATTCAGTCATCAAGTTGTGTGGTGAGCAAAAGTGATACGCACTTCTCCGTTCACCTCAAACCACACATCGCGCTGAGCACGACCCTCGACGACAGGACCGACGGCCATCAGGCGGATAATGAGGGTCTTACCCTTTTCGATGGAGATGTGCATCTCCTCTCCGATATCTGGGCGTCCCAGGAAGTACCGGGTGGGGATGACGCTATTCTGCGTCAGATTGAACACGAATCTCAGTAGACGTCGGCACTCACCTCAAGTCACCGTACTTCTCAACGAAGCCTTGATATTCTTCGAAGACCTGATTGAGAGTGAGATTGACAGATCGTCTATGCACGGTATAAGTCTATTCACCTTAGGGTACATCACGTACGAAGTGACATCGGCGTCAGTGATGTGCTTGCCGAACTTGCTGCGAAGATCAGCTTTGATTTTCTTGAAGTTCAGTGGCTCCAAGCTGGCGCCAGGCCTGCCGTCGATGCGCTGCTTATTCCTGATGATCTTAGTGCGCAGGGGCTCGGGGAAGCCGCCAACAGGCTGCCCGAGGTAACCCTGGAAGAATTCCACCACCGAAGAAGGGAAGTCAAGCCCGTCCGCCCTCTCCAAGACGTCCTCCTTAGAGAACTTATTGGATGTCATCCACTGGGCGAAGTCGCCGACCACCTTGGAGGAGGGCGTGACCTGCAATGCTGTCAGACGCTAACGTCGCCTACAAATTCGCCGTATCACTTGCCTTGATGATGTTGCCGCACTAAAGCCGTAACCATGTCAGAAACACGATCCTAGGGATGAACTTAGACAACACGTACGAGTTCGTTTGCTTCGATGTACTTCTTCTTGATCTCTGTGAAGTGCGTTAGCGGATTTGTAGCGTTGACTCATGGTGCAAAGGTTCATACCGGTCCACTGGGTACCCAATCCGAGCTGAGCGGCTTGGAACTACACAAAAACTCTCAGATTAGTCCATCTCGTCTCACAGAACGAGTAGCATACCATCAAGTTCGTGTACTGTCCTCCAGGCATCTCATGATCGAAGACACTAGAATCCGAAGCACGAACGTTGGCCTCGAAGCAGCCGTACAACATGCGGACTTGACTCCAGTAGAGGTTCAGGGCTTGGATATCAGCGTTACGGATACCCGTTCCAAGGCCAGTCTGCTCAAGAGCAGCGCAGATCGCTCCCATTGGGGGTTGGGACGTCAATCCGGACATGCCTATCATAGGATCAATATTTTGTCTACGACCGAGGAGGTGGCTAACTTACTATCGATCGCAACGTCGACGACATCAGCACCGGCGGCCGCCGCCGCCAACATGCTGGCTGTGGCGATACCAGCGGTATCATGCGAGTGAACGTGGATAGGGAGATCCGGGTATTTCGCGCGAATGGCACCAATGAGGCTGACAGAAGAAGATCAGCAGGTATTGCAATGATACTGGAGATCGTCACTCACATCTTGGCGGCCTCTGGCTTGAGAAGACCAGCCATGTCCTTGATACCGAGGACGTGAATACCTTCGCCGACGAGCTCGGCAACAAAATCCAAGTAGTACTGCAAAGTGTACTTGGTTTCCTTGGGGCTAGCGACGTCGCCGCTGTAACAGACAACAGCCTCACAAACACCACCAGCCTTCTTGGCCGCATCGATACCGAGTTTCATCTAAAGAGAAGGTTTAGCAGGAAGGATACTACCCATGCAGCGTACTCACGTTCTCTGCAAAGCGGTTTAGTAAAAGTAAGGACAGAGAGAGATAGTGATAACTGACCAATGTAGTTCAAGGAATCGAAGACACGGAAAATATCGAGACCATTCTCAACAGCCTTCTTCGAGAAGTCGTAGATGGCATTGTCCCTGCGGTCATGTTTGAAAGGAGTACGAGGATATTTTATAAAGGAGCCCTTACGGGTAGCTGGTGTACCCAACACCATTTGCACCGCGGACAAGAGCTTGAAGAGGAATGTTTGGAACGAGCTTGCGAAGTGTGCGCTGAAGACGAACAAGAGTCAGAGTTTCTTCTCATTAGAGCCTAGAGTGCAGACCCACCAGACGCTCCCAAGGATCTTCGTACAAGAACCGCATTGCAACATCGAATGTAGCACCACCCCAACACTCCAGTGAGTACGCATTGGAAAGAGCATAGCTCGTCTCTTTAGCGATGTTGACCATCTCGACTGTCCTCAGGCGAGTGGCAAGAAGAGACTGGTGAGCATCACGCCATGTGGTGTCCATGATGAGAACGCCAGGGTACTCTCGGACGGCCTTGGCGAACGCCTCAGGACCATGTTCCACGATGATGTTTCTCCAACCTTGCTCGCATGGAATGGAAGCATCGAGAGGAGCACCGTTGGGGCTCTCGCGGTTTTCGAATGGCGGGATGACGATCTCGTCCTTAAGACCCGGCTCACCGGCTTGTCCCTTGATGGAGCTGCCGTTGACCGCCAGGTCACCGAGGTAAGCAAGCAGCTTCTGCGCACGGTTCTGGCTTTGGACGAGGCGGAAGAGGTCAGGAGTATCATCGATGAACTACGAGAGACAATTTGAGTGTATGCGAGCAAATTTCCATGCAGTCGATAACGACGTACAGTAGTCCAGGTCTTGCCACCAATGAACACGTCGTGAGTCAACAAACGGAACAGGAAGGGGATATTGGTCTAAGTGAGCACACATTAGCAGTCATATCTAATCTCTCATGATGCGATGCAATACTCACTTTGACACCACGAATACGGAACTCAACCAGGGCACGCAACATCTTCCTCCTTGCAACTTCATATGTGGTACCACTGACGGTACACTTCACGAGCAAACTGTCATAATGAGGCTGAAAGATCGTGAGTTCCAGCTGTGTAGCATATAGATGTGCCAACTGACTGTGATCTGAGCACCTGCGAAACCAGAGCTTGCATCCAGACGAACACCGTTTCCACCAGCGCTACGGTAGACCTCAATCTTTCCAGTATCAGGCTGGAAGCTTTGTGCAGCGTCTTCAGTGGTGATGCGGCACTGGATAGCAAAACCGCGCTTTGTGATGGCATCTTGAGTGAGACCAAGCTGTGGCAGGGTTGCTCCAGCAGCGATTTGGATTTGAGCCGCGACGATGTCAATGCCCGTGATCTCCTCTGTCGAAATGCGTCATGAGCATCATGATGTATAAGTACGCGCGAGATGTGGCTCACGAACCTGTGATAGTGTGCTCGACTTGGATACGTGGATTGATCTCAATGAAATAATGCCTGCCCATCTGGTCGACCAAGAACTCTGCAGTGCCGGCATTGCGGTAGCCGACGCTCTTCGCGAGTTTGATGGCATCGGCGAGAATGGCCTGACGAACCTGTTCGGGGAGGTGAGTAGCAGGAGCAACTTCTACGACCTTCTGGTGGCGACGTTGTACGGAGCAGTCACGCTCAAAGAGGTGAATGGTGTTTCCAAGACCATCGGCGAGCAGTTGGACCTCAATGTGACGGGGACGCTCCAGGAAACGCTCAATGAACACGGTCCCATCGCCGAAGGCAGACTTGGCTTCGGACACGGCACGCTCGAAGGAAGTCTGGAACTCGGATTGCTCCCTGACAACACGCATACCGCGACCACCGCCACCCATAGCAGCCTTGATGATGACTATATGCGCCCAATTCGTCAGTATCGGCCGTGCTTAAGAATGAATGGGGTATGAACACACCTGGGAAACCATACTCTTTGATGAACGCGTCGGCTTCGGTGTAGGAAGCAACGGGTCCTGGAGTACCGGGAACAACGGGGACGCCAACCTTTATGGCTATGCGAAACAGCATCAGATCGCGCGTATGTCAGTACCAAGCCATAGCCACGCACCAATGGTTCGCGCCTTGGTCTTGTCGCCAAGAGAGTCAATAACCTCAGGGGACGGGCCGACGAACGCAAGACCAGCCATCTCGACTTTGCGAGCGAACTCGGCGTTCTCGGACAAGAAACCATATCTGTCTTCATGTTAGGGACCACTTCGTCGCTGCTCTGAGGAGAAGTCTTACCCAGGGTGAATCATGTCAACGCCATGTTCCAGAGCGATTCTAATGATGTCATCTTGGGCAAGATAGGCTCCAACGGGAGTAAGACCTTTGCCAACTTGGTATGCCTCATCAGCCTGTGAATACAGAAGCGTCAGAAAAGATGCGATGATCCGAGGCGCGATAGTCCTCACCTTCTGTCTATGGGCAGACATACGGTCCTCGAACGAATAAATGGCGACAGTGTGCATCGCAAGTTCGTGCGCAGTACGGAACACGCGGATAGCAATTTCCTATACGTCCTGCAGTTAGTGACCGAACGCGTCTCGCAATCGTAGTGGACGTACTCCGCGGTTTGCCACCAGGATTTTGGTCAATGGGCCCGAGTGACCCGCTGCCTTCCTACGCATGGTCTGGATGGAGTGCACCGGGGTTCCAGGTGCACTGGGTGACACCGCGAAGATGGGAGCCAGCCTCGGAGGGTGAAGGGACTGTTCAGTAGACGTCATGTTGGAAGGACTCTGATGGAGACGTTGGAAGAGGTTGCAGTCGATGTGCGAGCCGATACCGCGACGGCACTGGGATCAGCACGACGAAAGGGAAGAAAGAAAAGACGAGAACAAGAAGACTACGAGCGACGTTCGCGATGGGGCGAGATGGCAGAGGGCAGAGAACAAGATGATAACGAGAGGGGAGAGACGGGACGAGAGTTGGAGGGGAGAGACGGGACGAGAGTTGGAGGGGAGCGCAAGCGCGACACTGGATCTGTTATACGATCTGGCCAATCACATCTCCATCAATCTCGCATCTTATCGCGAGTGTTACGCGAATCTAAGCGCCTTCCGAGTACGGCGTTATAGCGGGCCATTGGACCAATCCCAAATTGCCAATCACAAGCTCAGGGAGATCCCTCGTCTACTCATCGCAGCTCATCGCCTTCGCCGCTCAGTGTCCACCGTACGACGCGCTGATGGTCTTGTGTGGCCTTACCGCCGCAACATATCTTCTCCAGGACCCTTGGGACAATTTCTACAATCGTGTCACCATGAGAATGGCCCGGGACATGCGGAATCGCTTCGGACTACTTCGGATGGGGACCAAAATATCACGGAGACAAGGAGAGCCTGCATACAATTGTCCAGAATCTATACCACAGGGAGACAGCCAGGCATCCAAATCTAGTATGTACACCATCACTGACCTCAATGACATGCATCTGCATCATGAATTCCTCGTCATCGGAATGATGCCTTGTTGCGCTGCAGCGTCGGCTTTCTTCTGGTTGTTCTTGGCGACGGCGTACACCAAGCCTGCGAAGAACCCAACACTGACTGCAGAGACTGATCCGACAGTGACGGCATCTCCAAAGAAGATCATGCCAGACGCTGCTACGGGCAGCTTGTTCAGCGCACCAACCATACTGCAATTCAAATTAGCAGTGGTCGCTCCGAAGATGAGTCAAAAGGCGTACCTGTACGTAGTGCTGCTGGTCACCCGAACGCACCAAGCCGTTGTATAAGAAATTCCAACCGCCGCCGCGCCTGAAAAGGCAATGGCAAACAGAAGGAAGTTTCGCGTTTCCTCAGGGCTGGGTAATGTCAGTCAGAGAAAGGTACGTGAGCCAGTGGTCGATACGCACAAATTCCGACCGAGGTTCTCTACAGTCCAGTTCTCCGCAATGAGAGAAAAGAGCGCAAGAACAGGGATAGACAACAAATTGTTATAGAACATGGAATCCCAATCTGAGAATCCAGTCGCTTTGATCCTCTTGCGCATAGTTAATACCTGGCAATATGGTGAGCAACGCTGTCGCTCCGTAGACTCTGGTTCGCCCGGTTCACCTACATATGCAGCGCTCGTCAAGCAGTTGACAAGCATCCAGAAATATCCGATGTTCAGCTTGGACAATGCGCCGGTAACAGTGGAGAGAGACCATGCAAGGCCTTCGGCAACAGCTGGATCGCCTACAGCCAAAGCATCTCCTATGTCCGACCATGCAGCGATGACGGACGACAACACCTGCAGGCGGCTGTCAGTATATTTCAGCTTCTTATGCCAGCTAGGCAGCGTACCATGAAGATGAATGACACCATGGTGAGGCCAGTAACTCTTCCTCCAAACCAAATGACTTCACCATACGCCTGAAGGGAAAGTCAAACTTCAGGTCGAAGCCGCGGTGCAAAAGTGGCCACTTACAATGAGGATGATAGTCAAGTTTTTGAATATGGTATACACTGGTATTGACAAATATTGCTAACAAAGTAGTCAGCTGTACGCTCCAGGTTCATACACATAGTCACTCACCAAGCTCTTCGACCCTGTGTATATTACGCTCACAAGTAGGAAGCTGATTGGAAACCACGCTTTGGCATCCTTGGAGTCAAAATCTCGGAAAGAGATCACGCCCGCCCTCTTCACGACAAAGACGCACGCAACGCATACTGAGGATTGAATGCATAGGAGGAGGAAGTTCATATTGAACTCTCGCCCTGACACAACGAACTGGCAGGAGTTCTCGTGAGATCACATCAGACAGGCGAACAAATATTCCAAGCACCTTGTTGACAACTGTCATAAGAATGGAAGCGACACAGTAGCATACTATGGGGGGTACTATTTTTAACAAAAGAATGAGCTCAACGCCATCGACAGTAGTGTTGACTGTGAGAACGCACTTGAAGAAACAGCGGGACCCTCCTTCGCAGAACCGGTTGCGATAGCCTTCTTCATCTCCACCACATCCTGCTCTTGATCCTTCGACTCTCTACTACTCATCGTTGAGACGTTCCTGAGGCGAGTAAATGGGGCCGAGCTCTTCGACTATTGATATCCGACGTTGCCAGAGCGGAAGGCGGTACAACTTGAGGGTATTGCGCAGCCGAGGATGAAACAGAGAAAATCCAGAGGAAAGATATGCAAGTGCAAGGCGTGAGGATACGATAGTGTACTCGTAAGAAATAAAGGAGCGGAGGGAGGGCGGGCAAGCAACAAACGAAGAGTTGACGGAGGGAGGAGAGGATAAGGAAACGATGAAAAGAAGGCAACGTTGCTTTGGTCGCGGATGTAGAGTGCCGTCGAAAGAAGCGCTGATGTTGGCCGACGCCGCCACTCGCTCAAACGGCCAGGAGAATCCCTCGAAACGTACATTCGCAATTCTTCTCTGTCTACACAAGTGGGGTGTATGTTATGCATCGAGGTGCTGCAGCTCCACAATATGATGCAACAACAACCACAACGGAATGCTCTTTGCCAGTCAAGGCGCAAGTACTTCATGCTCCATCGCCAGAATACCGACTGCGTCAAGGCACGCCAAGCGGGAGCAGTGCGTTCAACGAACTGTACACAGCCTCATTTTCTTGCGTCTGAGCCCAACGGACACCTTTGATTCACCTGTACCCGCTCCGGACGGTCGTGTAAAGGCCAAAAAGTCTCTAGCTCCCTATGCTTTAACGTGAGGATGCGGTCAAGAGCGGCGAATCTACGAGAATCAGCATCAGCATCAGGAAGATTAGGAGCTCTAAGATATACGAACCTCGTCATCGCGAGATCTTGAGTGGAAGTAGCTATCGCTCGGCTTCGTCGTCGGATGCGGCGTCCGGATTGAGCTCCTCAGCGACTGTCATGAACCTGACGAGATGTGTTCAGACGACGGTCTGAGAAATTGTGCGAAGACAGTGTGCAAAGACTCACTGTGCAGCGTGATTAGCGGCGAGAACCTTCATAGCATCGAGGTTGACTCGCAGCTGCTCGCAGAGATCTGCAGTCTGACCCATCGCGCGAGACAGACGAGCGAGGCTGTGTCCAAGCTGCATGTAATGTCTGTCTTTCGCTTGTGTCGCGCCCGTAGGCAACCCTGCTTGTGATTGCATCTTCTTGTAGTCTGAGAGGTACAGACCGCCAACTTGGATCCAACGATGGTGATGGTTTGTCGACAACGAGACGCGACTCGGTCTGCACGGATAAGCCGCGACGCGTCGGGGCGCACGCGTCACGCCCATTGAGTCAAGCGCTCGCGCTGGCTTTCGGAAAACCCGTTCGCGTCAACTTCCGTCCGACCATTCCTCTCTGAGCCTCCCTCTCCCTCTCTCCCTCCCCACCACCACGACACTCAAAACAAGGCAGGAAATTTTTCCAGCCGACGACCCTCATACCCTCCTCCGAAAAGCTGCTCTGTCGGCGCGGATACGCCATGAACTCTACTACCTCCGTGCTGCTCACCGCTCAGCAACGGCATTTCCTTTCCACAAACTCTCCTTTCTACTACTCCCCACGTCCGGACATCTTGGCCTCGTTCCCCGACCATTATCTCTCTTTGGCAGCACCAGTCATCGCATACTGGGTCTCATCATGCTTCTTCCACATCCTCGACATGTCTGACTGGCGATGGTTGGACAAGTATCGGATTCACGAGTCGAGTGAAGTCAAGTCGAGGAATCTGGTCACAAGAGGAGAAGTCATCAAGGCGGTGATATTCCAGCAGGTCATTCAGACGATTCTGGGATTGTGGTGGATGGAGGGCGCGGTCGCAGGAGATGCCATTGACCATGTCGGTCATATGGCTAATATGCTCCCCACCATTGCGGGCATGATGAGAGCTGCGTTTGGTCACGCTGTTGGGAAGCAGCTGCTGGAGGACTATACCGCTGAGGTGCTGTATGCCATCTATTGGTGGGCCATCCCTATCGCACGATTTTTCCTGGGAATGTGCGTACCCTGTCAACTTCGGTTATTGTGGCGCCATGTAACACTGAAACTGCTCTAGGTTCATCATTGATACATGGCAATATTTCCTTCATCGTGCCATGCACATGAACACATACCTCTACAAGACGCTTCATTCAGTTCATCACCGGCTTTACGTCCCTTACGCGTTCGGTGCACTGTACAACCATCCCATCGAAGGCTTCGCCCTCGATACCGTGGGCGCCGTCATCGCGGAGGCAGTTTCTGGCATGTCTATTCGAGAGGCTATGCTGTTGTTTGTGGTATCGTCTCTTAAGACTGTCGATGATCACTGTGGATATCGTCTGCCCTGGGACCCACTGCAGATGGTCAGCGGGAACACCGCTGATTATCATGACATTCACCATCAGGTGCGTCCCTATAAACTTCTGAATGTAGCTCAGCTGTCGAACCTCATTTACGTGCACAGGTTATCGGTATCAAGAGCAATTTCTCTCAGCCATTCTTCGTTCACTGGGACGTCATCCTCGGCACGCGCATGACACGCGACGATATCGCAGCCCGCCGGCGGAAGGCTCAGCAAAAACAGCAGAAAGAAGAGTAACTTCCTGTCTGCTCTCACTTGCCTCTTCTTCGCTCTATTTACTTTATTTGTCGGATATTGGATTGCATGTACTTCCCTCCTCAGTTCTCTTACCTCGGTACATTATGTATTGTATAGTGGATCATACCTGTAGTATTCTCTGGTAGATGGTCACGGCGACTCATCCGTGACCAATGATAATGTTTTGTTCCTCGGGCATGCGAACAAGAGTGAATGCATAAGCGTGGAATGAATGCATACTCTCCACGCAATAAAAACGGTATACATAATACTGTTCACCAGTCCCGGACCATGGCCTTGGTGAGAGGCGCGGTCTCCATCTCGTGCTCGTACTCGACTTCCACCCGTGCACCACTGCCGCCACCTAGACAGACTGAGTTAGAGGGATGGAAAATCTCATAGGACGGCGACATACGCTTCGCTTTCTTTTCTGGCTTCTTCCGAGGAGGCTTTGCCGGTGCTTTCCGCTTCCCCAGCGACGCTTTCTTCTTTGGTTGCTCCTCTTCACTGTCTTCGTCCGAATCATCCTCTTCCGAATCATCTTCACCAATTGACTGCCCCGAAAGTCAGCAACTGCGAGAACTTTGAGAGCCGAGATACTCACCGCAGCATCTTCCAGATCACTCAGTCCGTCCTCGTCTCCACTGATGTCGCTCACAAACTCCCTGTCACCCCATCCCTCTTCGTCCTCCATCTCTTCTTCAAGCTCATCCTCATCTTCTTCCTCTGTCTCGTCATCTTCCATCGTCAAGCCATCCGCCTTCTCCTTGCCCTTGCCCTTCTCCATATCCAACACCGCTTGCCACACATCTTCGTTCACATTGAGCGGAGCATCGCCGTACGCCTTCGACTTCAACCGCTCCAGTAACTCAGCTTGTATAGAACGCTCAAGCTTGGCAGCAGAGAGAGCCTTGCGCTCCCGTACTGCTTCACGACGTTCAAGCTTTTTCTTGACTCCGATAAGTTTCGGGCTGAGGCATACGCGTTAGGTGAATGAAGAATAAACGATCGAGTTAAGAGGCTCACTCTTGTCGCAGACGTGCTTTTCGCATCTCCATCAGGTACTGTGTAATCTTGGTCACTCGTTGCTTGCATTTGTGTATTGAGAAGTTCGGCCAATGGATAAGCTCCTTGTCGATCTACAGCACAGTCAGAAAAGTCATGTCTCTGAACTACAACTACGCACCTGCTCCAATGCTTTGTTGTAGTTATTCGAAAGCTTGATTTTCTCCCACATATGGGCGGGGGTATGAGCTCGTTCGATGGTCTTGACATACAGGTATAATACACCTAAGAATCGGAGTCGGTAAAGCCAAGTGCATCCTAAGAACAGGGTATCTCGGCGTACCTTCGTGTTCCCTCACAGTAGCATATCTCGAATTGGCCAGTGGACAACTCTGCCTGTTACAGAACCCGGTGACATTGTACTCGTTCCGGCAGAAGTTTTGGGTGACAGTTCTAAAATCCAGGTATGCTCAGTGTGTTTGCTCAAGTCGAATGTTGCCGATAGAACTCACTTGACTTTATATGAGCAAAACTGTGAGTTGATGACGGACCAAATCACGTCGTCGCTTTGCATCGTGAAAGATGTCTAGTCCTGCGCAAGATGCTCAGGAGACAGCGAAAGCGAGATAGGGTATGGTGAGGGAGTGGGATAGATGAAAGCAGGAAAAGACGAATTGCATTTGCACGCGACAGTTGGGTTAGGGTCTGGATCTTTTTCGGCGTTTAGCTCCGGAAACAGCCAGCTACTCGACGCCAGGCGCCTGTCTGTCCTTATCCTCGTTCGTCACTCTGGCCATGGTCCAAGCATGGTCTTGAACGTTGTCCACGTCCCCCCTCATTGTATATACCGCATTTCTTGACCTCTATGGATACCACCGAATCTACCACATCTATACCCTTCTCCTTGTACGTGTCTGTACTTACTTACTACGCGTCATGTCTAACATTTTGATACAGTTTCGCGTCCCTCCTTCGGGAGATTTCGTTCATCCCAAGGAAGAAGAAAAAGACCAGAGCTACTCGGTCTTCAGGCAATCCCCCCGCTGTAGAAACGTTTCGGAGATGGGTCGATGAGCTCCGTCGCCTCTATCCCGACCTCGCGCCTGGCACGACCGCCACAGTTTTCAAGTTACTCTTTCCCGAGGACGACATCGCTAGGAAGTACGGAATGCAAGAGAAGATACTCGCGCGATACCTTGCAGATATTCTTCTGGTATCTACCGCATCTGACGGTCGTGGACGCGGCTTGGCCAATTGGAACGCATCGGATGCTGTTGGCTGTTTAGGTTGCGAGGTTGAAGCAGTCATGCAGCATGAGAAGCGTGTGAGTCATTCGTCGGACGCGCCGTTTGATGCGGAGAACTAACAATTTTGTTCAGGATGTTGAAAGCACCCTGACGTTGCATGAAATCGATGTCCTCTTGACAGAGCTCGCCGCCAACTGCCCATTCTCCTCACCTGCTATCCGTTCTGCAGTGCCTAATTGTCGTCCGAGGCGTGTCGTACTTGGCAATTTATTCCGCAGTCTGAGCTCGGACGAAGCGGCGTTTTTGACCCAGATTATCCTGAAGGACTTGCGTCCTGTACTCTACCCGCTTCAAGAAACACACTACAGTGCAAGTTTGCTGCAATACAACACCAATTCTATCAAGATGATCACGAAGGAAGAGGCAATGAAGATATGGGATCCAAGCTACAAGATGTTGCGTGCTTTCAGAACTCAAGCTACGTTCGATGCGGCTTCAGGGATATTCGAAGTCCCAGATGCGGTTGCTGAGCCTCGCATCGGAGCTCCCATTGCCGTCAGTCTCCATATATACGGCATCCATTAGCAATCTCTGACTGTCTTACCAGATTCCGAAATGCACCAAAGGTCAAGGCTGTCTGCATGCAATCAAACTGCTCCGCCATTCAAGCAAAGTATGGGCCGAAACGAAGTACGACGGCGAGAGAGCGCAAATCCACGTTGAAGTTGACGACGAAATGCAATCACGTATCACAATCTTCAGCAAGAGTAAACGAGATTCGACCTTGGACCGATATGGGGTTCACCAGTCAGTACACGGCACTACGGCTGGCTCGCTTACTGACTTACGTTGGTCCACATAGCATTATTCGAGAGGCACTGGGACTACCACAGCGGCACGCAAGCGCATCTCAGACCGTGCAAGATAACCCTAATGGAATCAAGAACATTGTTGTTGAAGCCGAAATGGTCGCATATTCTGACAGTTTGGAGCGTGTTGACGGTCCGTTCCGCCTTTTGACATGACTTCATTGGATCTAATGGCTTTTACAGAGTTTTGGAGGATACGTAGCCTCGTCACAAGCACAGCTATGGGTGTACGACATTCGTCTGTCCGGCCCGAGCCTCAGCTTGAGGTTGACGAGGCGTACGTTCGTTTCTCACAACGATCGCCGACCATTTGAGCTAACGACAATCTTCTAGGTCTCAGTGCTCCATGGCATCCAACGCGTCGGATGGCGGCACACGCCATCTCGCCCTTGTTTTCTTCGACATCTTATACTTCAACTATGAGTCCTTGCTGCATAAAGCCTATTCTCAACGCCGCACACTCCTCGAATCGGTTATCAACGTAATTCCTGGCTACTCTTTGCTCGCATCTCGTGCCCCAATATCTGTCAAGTACGGTGTCGATCGAGCCGCAGAAGATCTTTCAACAGTGTTTGCCCAGCATATAGCCGATCACGAGGAGGGTGTTGTACTCAAAGCGGATGAGAGCCGATACGACGACTGGAAGCTCCCCTGGATCAAGGTAAGCCAATGCTCATCATATTCCACCTGCGATCACGACTGTTTGTCTAACTTTCGGTGTTCGCTAGCTCAAGAAAGATTACATCCCGGGGCATGGTAATCACCATACACTCTCACTTCTTGCTGCACGCTCAATGGTTTACAGGTGACGCGGTTGATATGGTTGTCCTGGGAGCAGGCTGGGACAAGGATCGCGCGAGGGAGCTCTGTGGTGAGCTCGTTCTCTGAGGTCGTACGTGGATTCTTTGGCTCACGCACATGTGAAGTTGCTCCCACCGTATTCACAACGCTGTATATCGGGCTTCTCAAGAATGCAGACGTGCTGGCCGCTGATGTATGTGCAGCTTCACCATTGAAGACGCCTGTGACCACTGACCATCGCGCAGCCATCGGCCATGCCTCACTTTGAATGTGTATTTGTTGCCTCATATGGTCTATCGAGAGAGGAACTTGAAGAACTCAACTTCATGTTATGGGCCTGTGATCCTCTTGACTTCTCGCTACCCGAGGTCAGTGGTTAGTAGTACGACTCTCATTTATCACCGTTGACAAGGGTGCAGAACGCATTGCCTTACGACTGCAAGTTCTATGCTGGGCTTTCGCCCCCGAAGATCATGCTTCCGAAGCCCTTGCTCTGTGAAGTCTTCGGTGCTGGCTTCACCAAAGCTACTGCAAGCAAGGTTCATACATCAGTTTTTGGCCTTCGCGACCATGCTTATATGTTCTACAGGTGTACGAATTGCGATTTCCGCGAATAACCAAAGTCTACCGACCGGGAGAGCGATCATGGCGAGAGGCTGTGACATTGGCGGAGTATCAGACCATCGCGCGCAACGCCATTGGCATCGATAGACCCGGTAAATCGGAAGATGACTGGTGCAAGCAAGTGTGGGGAAAGCCATCGTCACCGAGTGTAAAGAGTGCGGCAAAGCGGAAACAACGAGAGGACGTCTGGTTCGAGAAGCTACGACGGGCTGATGGAAAGTCTCCCAAGCGGCGCAAGATCGTAATGGAGGACGTCCGGGAAGCGGAGAACAATACCGTTGGCGGACGCTCTTGTGGGGACGCTTTGCCAATGCTTTTGCAAGATCGCCTCAAGGACTCCGAGTCCTACTTAGGCCCCACCTCTCCAAGGGCTCCAATTCGACCTCTTGTACCCTTGCCAGTGAAAACTCACTCAACGCCAGCCATCCTCTCACCCATCGACACGACTCAAATATCAAGCCTTGCACTTCTTACTCCAGCAGTGACGCCATCGTCGAAGCAGAAGGAGTCGCCCGGGGAGTCCTCAACTTCGATGGCGCACATCGCTCGAGCTCCAGAATTTCCCGTTATTCTGAGAACTTTCCTTCAAGACTCTGTCGTCTGGTTCGCGAGGCCAACCGATGCCAAGCGTCCTAAAGGTCGATGTCCATCTCGGCTCGCGGTACCTCTAGGCCAGCAGTTCAGCACCTTGGAGACCTTCTTGCTTGCTTGCGGCTGGTCTCAAGATGGATCTCCGCCTTGCCCTTGGGCTCGAAAAGGTGTTGTTTTCGTCGACGACAGTACGGAACGATGGTCAGCTTATCCGATGGGGCCTCTGTTGGAGCGAAGATCCATACTCATTCGCAGAGCGACAGCAGGTAAAATACAAGTGCCTGTTTCTGTCCTTTCGATGCGCATTCTCGAATATCGAACCTGGGAGGAAGCCGGGGAGGAGCTGCAAGTCAAAGACTACTGCCTTGGACAGCTGGGATAATCGTTTTCATAAGCTTATTCCTATTTATCGTGTATCGAGAGACTCATGTATACCACAACTCTCAACCAAACTACTTCCATTGACCTCACCTTACTCGTGCTGCCTGCCTTTGCTCATCGGTACACACCATCTGCATCCAGATCTTCGCTCATCTACAACCTCACATTAGCATATCAAGTAGATGGAGAAAGAGAATGTTCACCTCGAATAGATCCGTATTCGCGATCTCCAAGTTTGCAACAAGCAACGACACCTTCTCTGGTACGCTTCTCAACTGAATGTGCTTGTAGGTATCCTGATCGACATATTCCGGATGCACGACAACCACCGTGTCATCTTTCGCCGATCGCTCGTCGAGGATCAATATGGGAGCCTCGAAGTACTCCGGAGAATAATCCGATTTGTGCTTTTTGTAGATAGGCTCTGGATCCAAGTTGAGTGCCCATGTAGCACCGTCGACGGCATGGATGAAGTCCGGCATGACGGGAACTTCGGGAAGCTCTTGGAAGGTGTCAAAGATGTGCTGTAGGCGTTGCACCTGAGCTGCTGTCACCGATGCACTGGAGACGTAGAGTGCAATTTGGTTTCGACGTTCGACCATGTTGGTCTGGACAAGAGCAACAAGCCAGTCAAGGACAGCGGTACTATGTTCTGAGTCGATCGGCCCGTGAAAGGCCGCCGTGGTTCTTTGGAAACTTCAAATACTCACGCGAATTGCACCGTGTCCTTCCACTCGTCTTTCATCGACTTTGGCCTCTCTCCGATAGAACTGTCCTTGAAAGCAACACTCGATGGAGTCTTCGGGCGACGCGAACGAACACATATGCTTTGTGCAATGCTTCTTTATTACTGGCGGCGCGGTGTGCTCAGGCAGAAGTTCTGCCATTCAAGTTGGACGCTCCGTGGACCATACGACTGCGACGGAGCCTATCATGAGATCTTTGCTGTCATCATAAACCTTCCTTCTGACCTAGTGGCGCAGCAAACCTCCTCGCACGCTTCGTGTTCCTAGCTGACTGAGCATAGGTACATAGTATATAAAGACCTCGCTCTTGGAAGCCCCCACACGACGCGCAATTCGAAGGCGGCTACCAGCTCCGTTTGGCCCCATCCCAGTTGCAATTGTTACCATGGCAGACTCTACTCAGAAGAAGAAAATGCCCTACGGTGAGCAGATGTTCAATCGGTTTCCCGACCAACCTCTGATCATCTTCGTCGTACGCAGTCCCCCTTGGCAATTCCGGTCTGAAAGTGTCGAAGATCATCCTGGGGACGATGCAGTACGGCAGCAGTGGCTGGCAAGAATGGGTCCTTGGAGAAGAGGAAGCCGTCAAGCACATCAAATACGCGTAAGCCATTGGCACTTTGTGCTGAGTTCGACATCCATTGACTAAGACCCAACCGCAGCTACGACGCCGGTATCCAGACATTCGACACAGCCAATGTGCGTTCAATCGTCGCGCCTTGTGATGTCGTTTGTTGAGCTGGATTGGCATCACAGACGTACTCCAATGGGCTGTCTGAGATCGTACTGGGCAAAGCGATCAAACAGCTCAATCTACCTCGAGAAGAGATCGTGGTCATGTCGAAGGTAACTAATAGTCTTGCCGCGTCTGGCGCGAAGGCAAAGTAACTGGATGAACCTTTGTCCAGGTGTACTACCCCGTGGCTCCCGAATACGATATCAATATGTTCAAGCCTGGTGTCACAGCTGAAGGTTTAGGTATCCTCAACCAAAAGGGTTTGAACCGCAAGGTTCGCTTGGTTCTTAGCATTGCTCAAGCATCCGTACTGAATTTCTCGCCTCTAGCACATCTTCGACTCCGTCAAGAACAGTCTCGAACGCCTCCAACTAGATTACATCGACGTTCTCCAATGTACTACACCCAATCCCTCCATACCGCGCGTGCCTCGTTGACCTTCATGTTCGTAGGCCACAGATTCGACTACGACACCCCGATCGCCGAAACAGTGAGTCCAACTGCACTCGTAGTATTTCCCTCAGGCTAACTTGCTGACCGCGCTTTCATGTCAGATGCAAGCCCTTCACGACGTCGTGCAGGCCGGATACGTCCGCTATCTCGGCATGAGTTCGTGCTGGGCCTACCAATGTGCGTTTCATTTCAGCGTATCACTATGCGTGTGCCCAGAGAGCTGATTTGCTATGCATTGTACTAGTCCACGCCATGCAGAGTAAGCCGAGCTGTGTATTCCTCGCTTGAGAGTGAATTGCTGACGGTGCAAACAGACTACGCGATTAACAACAAGCTCACGCCGTTCATTTCTGTTCAGAACCACCACAGCTTGCTCTATCGCGAAGAAGAGCGTGAGATGTTCCCAACCATGAAGGTAAATACCCTTCCCATTGCCCTCGGCATAGTGGTACAGTATGACTGAACGAATGCGCCGACCCGCTTAGCTTTTCGGCGTCGGCTGCATCCCCTGGTCTCCTCTAGCCCGCGGCCTCCTCACTCGCCCTTTGAGGGAGAAGTCCCTCCGCGCCCAAACAGATGGGTAAGTCCATCCGTCCCATACGCTACGACCCAACCCGCCACTAACTTTCCCTTTCATGCAGGATGGTACCATACTTCCAAGGATCCAGTAACGCCGCCATCATCAGCCGGTATGTTATTGTGTACCCTCCTCCAGCTTCACGAACTCACCCATCCCATTCAAACAGCGTCGAAGAGATCGCCAAGAAACGCAACATCAGCATGGCCCAAGTCGCCGTCGCCTGGTCGCTCGCCTTCCCGGGCATCACAGCGCCCATCGTCGGCACCACGAAGCTGGATAACTTGAAGGAAATCATCGGTGAGAGCGATTCAACTTCTGTTTTGCGCTCGTGCTCATTACAGGATCATTCAGATGCGGTGGACGTTGAGCTGACGGAGGAAGAGATCAAGTATTTGGAGGAGCCGTATGTGCCTCAGTCTGTGCTTGGCCATATTTGAGGGAAGATGTCTTTGTGGTCTGGTAGCGATGTAGTAGTAATGGGTGTGTATGAGTGCGTGCAAATGAAGCGAAGACAGACAGCAGTTATTAACTTGTATGCTATGATGATTTGCGTTTCTGCGGGGAACCTTGTCCGCAATATGGCCCTCCCCTTCGCCGATCGACATCATTGAACGTCACAACATACCAAACAGCAAGCAGACCACAAAAACGATCGTCTTTCACTGTTCACACAAGAAACGTGGTACTTAGAGACGACAAGCGAGCGATGCAGCCGCCGCGTTTTTCGTTGCATTGGACGGAGGGGACAGAAAAGAGGATGTACTAAGAGTAGTAGGTAAGCAAATAAACAGGTAGAATTTTGGCCAACAAACGGCTTGGCTGCACCCGCTCAGAGTCTCGAAAGTCGCGTCTAAGTATATGCAGTTGAGAGAGTTGCCATCATCGTGTAAGAAGAAGGGGATATATCTATCATTCTAAACGACCCTCTCCTCAGACAACACGAACACAGAAAGCTACAGAGCTTAGGAAGTGAACGACGACACATGGTCCTCGACGACCTTCTTGATCTTGCCCTCGATCTCGGGGGTGATGTTGCCAGCAGAGATCTCAGTGAGCAGTCCGCTGTGGGCCGAGGTCAAGTGTGCGCGGAACTCTGCCTCCCATCGGACGATCTGGTCGACGGGGATGGAGTCGAGCTGGGGAAGGGTGAAAGGTGAAAGATAATGAGCGAGGGTGCTTGGAAGAATGAAGGTGAAGGGGAGGGAGAGAGGACTTACGAGACCGTTCACACCGGCGTAGATGATGGGGACTTGGATCTCCATGGACAAGGGCTGATACTGACCTTGCTCTGTAGAAGTTGTCAGTAAAAGATATTATACGTGGCAACGACGCGAAGACGCACTCAAGAGCTCGGTGAGACGAGCACCACGGGACAGCAAGAAGCGAGTGGAAGCGTCGAGATCAGAACCGAACTGGGCGAAGGCAGCGACCTCACGGTACTGGGCGAGGTAGAGCTTGAGCGAACCAGCGAACTTCTTCATGATCTTACTGCACAGACTGTCAGAGAGTACTCGAAGAAGACGCAAGACACGACATACGTCTGGGCAGCGGAGCCGACACGGGACACGGAGAGACCAACGTTGATGGCGGGACGGACACCACGGAAGAAGAGCTCAGCCTCCAAGAAGATCTGACCATCGGTAATGGAGATGACCTGGGAGGTACATAGCATTTAGCACAATGCACCACGTTCGATACGAAAAAAAACTTACGTTAGTGGGGATGTAGGCAGACACATCACCACCCTGGGTCTCAATGATGGGGAGGGCAGTGAGCGATCCACCACCGAACTTCTCGTTCATCTTCGCGGCACGCTCGAGGAGACGAGAGTGGAGGTAGAAGACATCACCAGGGTAGGCCTCACGACCGGGGGGACGACGAAGCAAGAGGGACATCTGACGGTAGGCGACGGCCTGCTTGGACAAGTCATCGTAGATGATGAGAGCTGGCAGCGGCGTCAGCGGGTATGACAGAGCGCCTGAATGCGTAGATACTCACCGTGCTTGCCGTTGTCACGGAACCACTCGCCCATAGCGCAGCCAGAGAAGGGAGCGAGGTACTGGAGGGGGGCGGCCTCGGAGGCGGTGGCAGCGACGATGATAGAGTACTTCATCGCGTCGTTCTCCTCGAGCGTCTGGACGAGCTGAGCGACGGTGGAACGCTTCTGGCCGATGGCGACGTAGACACAGTAGAGCTTCTTCTCTTCGTCCTGGCCGTCGTTCCACCTCTTCTGGTTGAGAATGGTGTCGATGGCAACAGCGGTCTTACCAGTCTGACGGTCACCGATGATCAGCTCACGCTGGCCACGACCAATAGGCACCATGGCGTCGATGGGCTTGATACCGGTCATCATGGGCTGGTTGACGGAGCGACGGGGGAGAATACCGGGGGCCTTGAGGGCAGCACGGCGGCGCTCAGAGGACTTGATGGGGCCCTTGCCGTCGATGGGGTTACCGAGAGCGTCGACGACACGGCCGAGGAGCTCAGGACCGACGGGGACATCGACAATCTGGCCAGTACGCTTGACGGTGTCGCCCTCCTTGATGGCACGATCGTTACCGAAGATGGAGACACCGACGTTGTCGGCTTCCAAGTTCAGGCACATGCCACGAACACCGGAAGAGAATTCCACCATCTCCTCGGCTGAAGGCGTTGCGAGCAGACCATGAGTCTCTCGACGACACGCTGAGGAACGCGAGGTACTGACCTTGGACGTTCCGGAGACCCCAGACACGTGCGATACCGTCACCGACACCTGTAGGTCGTTGAGCCACGCGTCATGGGAAAACGACAGGAAACGTACTGAGAACACGACCGGTCTCCTCGACATTGCCGCCAATTGCAGAGCCAGAGATGCGCGACTCAAGGATGGAGGACACCTCGGAGGCAGCTAACGTGACGTGTCAACAGCATGCAGCGGAAATTATGACGCGTTGGATGTAGAGAGTGCGGTAAAAAGTGAGAGCGACGTGGTTAGGGGTGTTTGAGAGGGCATTGGGAGCAGAGAAGACGCACCAGGCTTCGCGGTGGCGTAGGAGCGAGCAGCTACGGGAGCAGCACGAGCAGCACTCTGGATGATGGGGCACCCCATTGGTGAGCGAAATGCGTTGAAAAAAAAGACAGAAAAAGCGAGGAAAGCTCACCCTCGGGGCAGCGGCCAGCGCAGCAGCGCGGACGGAGTTTCTGAGAGCGACTCTGTGCATGATGGAGGCAGAGGAAAGAATGGAGAGAGGGAGAGAGAGAGCAGCGAGAGCGAGAGTGCGAAATGTCGTAGAGAGCCGGAGCCCTTCCCCTCCCTTTTATTCGCGCGGAGACCCAACTCTCGGCCCTGCCGGCTCTTTCTCCGACCATCCCCGCGTCTAACTGCTCTTGCCAGCTGCAGTCTCAGTCTGCCTCCCCATGGCTGCCCTCCTCAGGCGTACGTGTGTTGGCCTCTCCTCTCCGTCGCTGCTGCTAACCGTCCCACAGCATCCACGTCCGGTCTCCGCACCGCAGCTGCACGCGCCCTCCACGCCCAGCCCGTCGCGCCGTCCACCCCAGCCACCGCGCTCTCCCTCGTCCGCTCACACCCCTCCCAGTATGTCGTCGCCTCCGTCGCAGGCAGAAAATACATCCTAGCCCCCCGCGACCTCCTCACCGTCCCCCGTCTCAAGGACGTCAAAGTCGGCGACGTCCTCGCCCTCTCCGACATCCACGAGTTCGGCTCACGCGAGTACACCGTCCGTGGCAGCCCCACCATCCCTCCACAGTCCGTCCGAGTGGAGGCAACCGTCGTAGAGCACACCAAGGGCGCCATGGAGACCATCTTCAAGAAGAAGCGGCGAAAAGGCTACCAGAAAACCATCACCCACAAGCAGACCTATACGCGTCTCAGGATTGGGTCTATAGATGTTGCAGAGCAGCCACAGCAGTCATAACCACCACTCATCCCTCTCAGTACTCGTCCGGACCCCACTGTATATCGTATAGGATGCGCAGACGCAGTATAATGCAGCCTAATTGCTTCTCCACGCAATATATCATGCTTTGCGTGTCTTCGGAGGCTTGTCTCATCCGTCTGCTCGTACCTCAGACGCAGTGTCGAGTTGCCCGTTGGGTCCGAAACTCAGCGTCATGTACGCGCAAATCAGACAAGGCAGCGCGAGCCAACGCGTTCCGCTCGGGCGTACACTCGAATACGTATGTCGACCTCGAGCAGCATGGCATCCCGGAGGATTTACCTGTGAACATGGCCGAGTCTACGGCCTTTACGTCTCTTCAACACCTCGTTCTTCTGGTTTGCTGCTCAAGCTCAATGCATCATATATCATGCATCATGACGTGCCAAGTGCACTCTGCGATGATTGGTGCCAGCGCAAAGCTTTACAAAAGTGCACCGCTATGTTGCCGCTATGCCTGTGAATAGATCTGACGCAATGCTCACGACAAACGTTCAGCTGCGCTGGTACGACTGCGACAACATGAAGTCGTAGTATGGTAGCATTTGAATAGCGACTACATAGAACAGCATGACAGGAACAAAGGAAGCGTGGGGAGTATAGAGTGTAGATTAGATCTCTCCTTCTTCAGGTGTCTCTTCACGAACTTCACGAGCGGTCGCGTCTTTCGGTTTTCCCTCAGGAACGGCGTCATCGTCGTACCGAGCTCTCTGCAGCCGAAAACAAATCCAATCCAATGAGCAACAACCCAACAACACAGAAAAGCAGAGCAACCCACCTTCTCCGACCTCTCATCGACAGGTTTATCCTCAAACACACTCCGATCCCTCTTCTCCCTCGGATCATCCTTATACACCGACGCGCTCCTCTCCCTCTCCCTCTCCCTGTCTTTTAGATCCTTCTCATCCCGACTATGCCCCTCATCAACCCACTCCCTCGTCCCCTTCCGACTCGCACTATCCCGCCTCCGGTCCTCCTTATCCCTCTCATACTCCCTATGATGTCTTGAACTCGAACTCTTATAATGGTCCCTCTCCTTGTGGTCCCTATCCCTATTGTAGTCGCGCGAGGAACGGCGGGCGTGGTCGTGGTGGCGGGACGATCGGTCTTTCGTAGTGCTGCTGTCGCGGTCGCGGTCTACGTCCCGGTCCTTCTCGCGGTACTCTCTGTCCCTGTCCCTGTCGCGGTCGCCCCGGTCGCGTTCGGGCTCGCGGCGGCGGCGACTGGTAGTCGACCCGCCGTCTTCCGACGCGTCTCGTTCCTTCTCTCGGAGGCGTTCCTGCAGGGAGAGAGGGGGGGCAACGATGGTGAGTTGTTTGTCGGCTACCATGAGTATGAGGAAGAGGGCGAGCGGGGAGGAGGGGAGGAGGAGGAGGAGGCGTGATGACAGAGGATGTTTTCTGCTCACTTTCTGTCGTTTCACGTACTTTGCAAACGCGATCCGTCTACTCTCCTCGTCTTCGATGGCTTTGAACTCGGGAAGGTCTTGCATAATCGGGAGGGCCTACGCAGAATGAAAATTGAGTTCGTCAACTGGGCAGGGAAAGCGATGCACCCACCTCTTCGTAGGAAGTGCTGACATCGATGGGGTCTGATAGCTTCCTCAGCGCGTAACGAAGGTCGTCTTGTAAATGACGTTGGCGACGTTCAGCACGTCTTTTCTCGTCTGCTTGCTGCTTCACGGCTTGATCACGAAGCTAAAAATGCGAAAGGTCAACAATGATACCACTCGCCACAGCTACACAGCGACTCACGTTGGTGAAAATGTCCTCTAGCTCAGACGTCCTCAACTTCTGCACCGCCTCGCTCGAATCAGCCTTGACCACAGCCAAGTAATCGTCCAAAACCGTCTCCACATTGATCACGAACGTCTTCACCTCTGCGCCCTCGTCCGCAGCGGCGACGAGCTGGTCGTTGTGCCGCTTGATAGCGCTCTCGACGACACCGATCTTGGCATCCAGCTTCTGATCCAAGCTGTCAACGACGTCCCAGAAGAGTTCGAGTGGGTTGGAGCCAGGCGTGCCGAGCATGTCGAGGTAGCGAGGGTCGTCTGAGAAGAGGTCGTAGACTTGCTTCCACTTGGTGCGGGCTTTGAGTTTGCCGTCGTCGACGAGTTCTTTCAGTAAGGACTGTGTCGGGGTGGTGGACCATGATCAGCCAACAACTTCGAAAGTGAAATTTCACCGTGGCGACGCACCTTGAATCCCTCTCGCGCCTTCCTCTCCTTCCTCGTCTTCTCAACTTGAGCTCTACGCATTTGCTCCTCAAACTCACGTTCCCTGACACGACTGTAATCCTCGAACGCCAGCAAGATGTCGAGCGTAGGCAACTGCTGAAGCTCCGTATCGTTCTGCCACTCTTCCGAGTCGACGATCATCTTATGCGCCTGACGCCACCGCGTAAGCACGTCGACATCCAGGGTTTTGAACATGTTGACGATAGTGTTGATGCCGCGAGATCGCGCCGCACGGCTTTCTTGCTACAAACGAAGACAAGTACGTTAGCAGACCAAACATTCAACGATCATCAGCGCGTTACGCACCATTTCACGTTGCTTGAGTTCCGCCACGTACTCCTCGAACACCAGCTTACGCTCGGCTTCGATCTTGGCTTGCTGCCAGATGGGATGCTGCGCAAAGTGCTTGTCCGCAGTGGCGAACGTCGTGTAGTGAAAGACGTTCGGATTGCCTTTGAGCATGTTACGGATGGCAGGACGCAGCTTCGACAAACGGGCATCTCGCTCCTCTTGTTCTTTCGCTTTGAGCGTATCTGTGTACTGTGATCGACTACTTCAGTATACGAGCCGTCTATAGATAATACTAGCAACGCACCTTCTGCCACGCCGCCTTCTTCTCCGCTAACGTGTTCAATGCCTTATACAACGGATCAGTGATGATACTCCTCATCGTCTGATCCCACGTCCAATTCGCATCCACCCCCGCCTTCCTCAACAAATGCATGAACGCCTTCTCGCCTTCCTCCACCGTCATGAACCCATTGTGCGGGATGACAGGGTCGTCGGGGAGGTTGGGTCTTGCGGGGAGGATGCTAGCAGATTGGAACGGGAGCGCGGTGCTGTCTAGGGGGCGCACTTCGCCGTTGGTGCCGTTGACTTGTGTCTGAAGTGCTGTGGATGAGGATGCGTCTCCGCCCGCTAGAGGGTTAGCTGCACCTTGTGTTCCCGTTGCACGTGTTCTGCAGCGAGCTCAGTTTGAGAGTATTAATGGGTGGATGTGAGGATGCTCACACTAGGGCGTTGTTTGAGCCTCCTGCAGGACCTTCCTTCTCCACCTTCTCCAACAAGAGCAAAAGCTCATCGGGCATATCCCATTTTGACTCTTTCGTATCGGTCTATCATACCGTCAGTACCCGATGTGGGATGAGACAGGATGCAGACGTACGTTGTAGTAGTATTTCCTGCCTCCAGAAAAGTACTCTTTCCACTTCGTCTGATTCAACGCACGCTGCAAATCCAGAACGTTTATAGCGATACTCGGGGAAGGCAGTGTGTAAACTGACCTCGAAAGGAGTCTTTAGGTCTAAAACCACATATCGTCAGTCGCTTTCGCACATAAAGAAGAGAGCGAAGTCTGCTCACCATCGGGCTTTTCCCAAACACTCTCCTTGGTCCCGGTATGGAACCAATAGGTGCGGCCTTCAGGATTGGTATGTTCCGTCTGTGCTCGCATCAGAACAGAGTCAAAGCATACACGCAGATGATGTACGTACCCAGACGTTCATGATTTGACCACGATGGGTTGGACAGTCAGAGGGAGGGGGATACTGTGGTGAGCGTTCCGAGCAGACGTGCAGCTCAAAGCGTCCCGATCACTCTCGAAGGCCACTTACGTCAGCAAGGATTAGCTTTCGATCATAAGCGCCTTGACACGTAGCTCTTGGTTGAGTCTGAGCAAGCAAGCAGACGATGGTATTGCTCCGACTTGAGTCGAACTCAACTTCATAACAGTCACAATCAGGATGCGGGCAGAATGCATGCCGAATGGTTCAAAGTGGTGTCAGGTGCAGTACCCCAGGAGACTCGTATCACTGTATATAAAGGACAGCGGTCGTGCCGCGGATGCCATTACAGACTGCCATTGTAGAAGCTGGCAGACCCCTCAATATTGAGAAGGTGTAGCTCAGCAGGAGGACATAGAGAATCATAGGCTCACAACGGCCAAGTATACCCTGGCAGGCTGGTGCAAAAGCTGCGCCAAACGCGACGGTCGATGTACATCATATCGTCTGAAGTGCAACGTGTCCCGCCGAATTGACCCATGGCATACGAGTTGTTGAACCACGATAGCAGCAGAGGTATATTAAATAGCTGGGAATAGCATATGACTACATCTTCCTGTCCTCGAAGAATTTCTGTGACAGGCAGTAAGCACCTCGGTCCTCCCCAGCGCACACGGAACAGACTCACTTTGAGATGTCGCAACTGCCATACGCATGTGACGATCAACACCACGACCTGCGCGACCACATACCACACCGCTCTCGAGTTCGTAGATTCGCTGAGATCGCGGAAGTTGGCCTCCCGCTCACGCTGGTACTGCTGCTCGCGACGGATATCCTCCAGCTTCTGGTTCAAGTCTCGGAGCTTCGACGAGAGCTCGGACACGTGTGACCTGTCGTGTTCGCGATCGGGTTTGGTGTTTCCGACGACGATGTCGAGGTATAGCCGGATATGCGTCTTCGTGAACCAGGCCGTGCCGTAGTTGCTTGACAGACACACGGCGTGGTCTCCGGATTCGTGTGAGGTGAATGTGAATCGACTGTCGGATGGTCCGCGCGTTCGTACTACGTTATGGCCTGTGTCGAGTTCCTGAAAAACCAAAGCCAGTTGAGGCAACGGGATGAGGGAGGAAGAGGTGGCATACGCACGTCGACCTCCACTAGGATACCCAGGTTCGGGTTGTCCACATACTTCTGCTCCGCCTCATTCCACTCCAAAGCTTTATAGTGTCCTTCAAGTAGCAAAAATAAGCTTGTCAGACCACCTGACCGCATGAAAACCCGAAAAGAGCTGGTATACCTTCGACAACGGTGTCACTGGGGATTTCCTCGAGAAAACACCGCTTCTCGTTGGCGTCAAGGTAGAAATGCAAAGCGTTGGCAGAAGCAACAATAAACAAGAGGAAAAGAAGAGGAAGTTGGTGCGAGTGCCGCGAACGAGCCATGGGTGTCCTGAACCGAATGTGTCGTGGATGGTCGTGGACCAGTCGACGGTCGTTGATCGTAAAGAGTAAGGGTGTGACGTGGGAATCTTCGTTTTGGGCGGATCGGGCATCTCACAGAGCGCGTCGGCACCGGGCGGCAGCAATATTTCTATCCACCGTCCACCACATTCCTCCACCCACAAAATGCCGACAGCTCGCTTCGAACCCTCTACTATCAAGAATAAAATCAAACGCGAGGAAGTGTCGCGAAAACAGAAGAAGGCGAAAGGACAAACAAAACTTCAGAAACGACTTGCGCAGGCCAAGGACGAAGCGGACGATCCGGCACTGAAAAAAGTATGCTCTGTGCTCCAACATTGGTTTGACTAGGTATACTCATTTGTTTGCCCAGAAACGACAGGTTCAAAATGTCCCTCGTACATTGGACAACACGAGGGAATTTGATCCCTCAATCCTGACCGCCGATCCATCTTCCTCGACACAACCTGCAGCCTCGAGCTCTCAACCTACCGCATCTACTTCAGTACCAGATGTACCGCAAGACGAATCAGCAGCCGACATTTCCTCCGACCCCTTTTCTTCGTACTTCACTACCGAAAATGATCCAATGTTGCCTCAAAAAGTTCTTGTTACCACCTCAAAAAAGGCGACAAGGGTCACGTATGAGTTCTGCGAGGAAGTTGTCAGTATTTTCCCTGGTGCGGAGTTGATCAGGAGAAAGAAAGGGAAGGGCTATGAGATGGGAAGGATTGCGGGTTGGGCCGCTGATAGGCAATACACGCATCTCATGGTGGTCAATGAGGACATGAAGAAACCAAGTGCGTCTGAGGCTGATTATCGTGAATGAAACTTTTCTGACTTTCATTCAGATGCAATAACGATTGTGTATCTTCCCAACGGACCGACGGCTTACTTCAAGCTCACGTCGATTGAGCTATCGAAACGCATCTCGGTGAGAATCTACTTCATTCAGCTTGTATCTTTAGCTCAAGTTATGTCAACCAAAGGGGCATGCAAAGCAGACACCTCACAATCCCGAACTGGTCCTCAATGGCTTCGTGACCCGCCTTGGTCATACCGTTGGTCGATTATTCCAAACGCTCTTCCCACCAATGCCCGAATTTCAAGGCAGACAAGTAGTCACTCTCCACAACCAGCGCGACTTCTTATTCTTTAGGCGGCACAGGTAACGTAGCATGATACATACCTATCAATGCATCATCTCAACGTCTCGTTCAGATATGCATTCCGGTCCACTGAGAAGGTCGCTCTACAAGAGATCGGCCCTCGGTTCACACTGAAGCTAAGATCTCTGCGGAAAGGACTACCAGCAGTGAAGAATCTCGCCGAACGCCCTCAAGATCTCGAGTTTGATACCTTTGAGGAGACTCCGGATAAAGTAGGCCAGGATGGAGAGCATGCTGAGGACGGCGAGGAAGAAGAGCAGCCTCAAAAGCCAAAGAAGACGCTACCGCCAAAAGAAGACCAGTACGATTGGCAGTGGAAAGTGAGTGTGATGTTGGTGTGTATTAAGCTCGATTATTGACTAAACATTCGCTAGCCCGAGTTGGAGACCACAAGACGTACATTCTTCTTGTAGTCGTTTGTCCCGTCGTACTGCGCTATGTTTTCACTGGATTGCATGTTCGCTATTGGCATATATATCCAAGCATTCCTCTACTTCTCTCAGTCCTTTGGGTCATCAATTGCTAGAAGAATCTTCTTGCCCAGCCGTCCCTCGCTCACTTGCGCCATCATAACCTTTACACTCTGTGTGATCTCTGCATCGCTCTTCTCCGCGGAGAAAGATACTATCTCATGTTCCGGCTCAACCAGCTGCATAGTCGACTAATGGTCAATCGCCGAATGTTGCCATGAGAGCTATTGGACATACCCTCATAGCGGTCAACTTCTTGATCAAAGCGAGTCTGTCTTCCAGCGTGTTCTGCTTGTACCATCGACTTTGCCTGCAGACGGTTATGAGATGGGACGAGGGAGTTTGAGAAACGATGCAGCGTACCAGAAGCCACGATATTGTACATCCTTGAATATGAGGGACGCTGTGGAGATAGGCATAGGCTCTTTCGACATGGCACCATACGATACGACGTATGCGCCAGTCCCAAGAAGGCTGACCATGCGAGGAATCGTCTTTCCTCCGACGCAGTTGAGCATCAAGCGGATAGACTGAACCAACGTGGTCAGACAAATGAATACACATGCTGCAGAAGATCTATGCACCTTGCCTCCAGTGATTTCTTTCACCTGATTCTTGAGGGCTTTGTCGGAAAGGTCGCCATATGTTAGCACTACATCCGCGCCCAGGTTCTGGAGACTCTGCTTCAAATCATCCAAATTCGGTCTGGAATATCATCAGTGAGTGCAGCATACGGCAGAGCATACGCAATACAAATAATACCTGCTCCTAACGAAGTTGATCGTCTTGAATCCCTTCTGCTTCGCGATTTGGATAACTGCCTGTCCAACCTGAAATACCCCGCCGCATCTTCAGCTTCGCTGGGAGTCATATGTGTGCACGACGAACCGCACTGTTGGCACCTGGACGCGAGATAGGGTCAACGGACTCGTCGAAATCGAGCAGTCATATGAACACGCACCATTCTGTAACACCCAGTCGCCCTCTTTCAGCGTGGTAAACTCGTGCAGCATATTGTACGCCGTTGCTGGATTTACCTAGGGCCACAAACCATATGAGAAAGCTTTCGAACCCAGACAAACAGAGCGTATACTCACCGTAATAGTAGCAGCGTTCACATCACTGAGCTCCTCCGGGACTTTCGTAACAGCCTGCGATTGTACAGTCCGTGCAGAAGCCCAGGTACCCGTCTGCTGAGCAGTGATAATAACCCTGTCCCCTTCCTTCAAATCCTTCACACCTCCACCAACAGCAGTCACCACAGCGACGCCCTCATTCCCTGCTGGGTATACAGGCTGTTCCAACGGCGTACCATCTGGCGTCCACGAGGAAAGCAGTGATGGACGCGACGGGTATACGCCTTCGATAGTATTTATATCTGAGGGGTTTATAGGCGAGAGTAAGAATTTGACGTTGACCCAGTCTTGTCGTGGAGAAGGGAGGGTAGGGTAGGTTGTAGCTCGAAGCACGTCTGCAGGTTGGCCAGTCTCTGAGTAGACGAGGGCTCGGTGGGCTTGCAGCGCGACGCTGGACGAAAAGCAGGCAACGCTACGGCCTGCGGTACGTGCCGAATGCATCCATACGCGTGCTCGACGAGAAGACTGCATCGTTGAGGGTTGGCGAAAGAAAGTGTGACTTGCAAGAAAGACAGTCGGCCCACGTCTAGCGCGCTGCACATTCTTATTGGTATGACGTCAGTCTAGACCACAGCTACAGCACGCGAAACTGATTGCCAAAGCATCCATCCAAGGTGAGTAAATTGCGCGTACATGGTATACATCTCAGAGTCGAGATAGTGTATCATAGATGTAATGTATCAAGAAAAAGAGAGCAAGCTACAGAAATTTCTTCAGGTTTGGATAGTGCACCTCAAGAATATGTTCTTGAGCAGCCTATTCAGAAACATCAGTTGACAGTTCGGGCAAGTTCCTCGCAGCGGTTTGTACTCACCTCTTGGTCACGAAACCTGCTATTACACGGCATCCCATCCTGCGCATCCTGGCAAACCACCCACTCCGTCGCCAACTGATCCTTCAACACCTCATTCTCAGCCTGGATCTCCTCCAACTCCTTCTGCGCCGCCTCGAGCTCCGCTTTCAGCTGTGGTGCCTCCGCCGCGCGGCGTCGAACCGTCGCGTCCGTCCTTTCGCCTTGCTTTTGGAGGATAGCGTACTTTCCCTTCCACTGTGCGACCTCCGCCTGGAGCCGTTCGATCTGGCCGTCCTTCGTCCGTCGGACCATCTCCAGACCGTCGGTACGCACGCCTTCAAGTGCTGCTTGTAGTTCCGAGATCTCCTTGTCCTTGCGATCATTGTTACGCCGTAGTAGGCAGACCATGAGGGCGCTGGAAATTAGTCGTATGCGCAGTGCACGCTGCTTCTCGTCGGACGTGGAGGGTAGAGGCAGTCCAAGCAAAGCTTCTGGCCCTGGCTGGAATTGTGGTTCTGGATGGAGTTGTGGGTTTTGATGGAGCTGTGAGTTTGGAAGTAGTTGCGGCTCTGGCTGTGATTGTGGTTCTGGCGGCTCCTGTACACTCATATCTGCGTCGACCTGCATATCAACCTTCAATTTAACAAACATGAGACATGACACAATAGCGTGTATAACGAGATTCGCTCACTTGCGACTGACTATCCACGTCCGCGGCTTGAGTAGAAGCAGTTGGGGGGAACGGCACAATCGGCTGAACGAATGCAAAACTCAGTAACACAATGGAACGTCGTGGTAGCCCTAGCCCACCTCAAGGGGTGCGCCAGAGCCGCTCGCATCCGCCCTTCGTTCCTGTGGAGGGCTGTAGTCCAAGTTGAGGAAGTTATCTTCCATGTCCTCCACCCCCATATCCATGTCCATGGCCTTTTCTGGGCCAGGAGGCAAGGATTCATTTACCTCCGACTGCGTTTGTGTGGACGGAACCATGATCGTGTCGCTTACTGTGATCACAGTCAGTCACGACATCAAGTGAAGAGTATACACTACTGTGGACACTCACCTCGTCTCCCTAACCTCCGAGCGGGTCGTTCAGGTGAGCTGAACTGCTCGATAGGATCCTGTGTCGCTTCCGAACGTTGCCGTGACTGCAGTCTCTTGAAAACAGCCGGACTGACCCTCGGAAGGATACCCACCTTCCTACTCACAGGTCCACTATCTACACTCTCCCGACGTTGAACAGACGAACTAGATCCAGCAGTTGAACGCGCGTCTTTAGTTTTAGTGGGCGAAGGCGCAGTCACCCGGGGCTTCATCCTCGACACCAAGGTTGGCGTGGAAGTGGGAGGGCGCGGATGATCGCTGAAGCGAGGAGGCTCCGGAGTCGGTGAACGGTGGATGTCGATGGAAGGATGTGTAGGAAGGTCGAGGTCAGGTGGAGATGGTTGTCTGCGCTTTTGGCTGGGTTCGACATCGTTGCCCTTGCTCGACGGAGGCGATGGCGGCAATAATGGTATAGGTGAAGGCGTGGGTTGAGACTCGGGAATGACACGAAGAGCTTTGGCCTTCGTTGCTGTTCCACGAGGTAGCGGTAAGGGGTGGAGCGGAGGTGAAGCTGGGGGCTCAGATGGGAGCTTCGTAGGTGACTTGCGACGTTTGGGTGCGGGTGCAGATTCTGCGGCCGTACTGCTCGTGGCGGTCCGCTTGCCTGCAAGGTCAAGGACGAGTCAGCCAGTGCACTAGACATAATCAAGGAGCGCAGATTCACGTACTCGTTCGCGAGGTGTTGTCGCTCTCCAGGTCGCGTTTGCGTTTTACGCCACGAGGTGGACCGACCTTCGTTACTGCGGGTTTGATGACTTTGGAACGTCATTATTCAAATCAGGGACAGGTGAAGAAGGGTTCAAACTCACATATTCTATCTTCATACTCGCTAGATTTCGCTGCATCTTCTTGGGCCACCTTCTCTGATTTAACAGATTCCTTCCCTCGACTCCTATTGACGGTACTTCTCGCTGTGGACGATTGAGAGATCCTCTTGCGCGGACTCGCCCGACTCGACCTCTTCGTCTCCACCTCTGCCTCGCTCTCTTCACGCTCATCTTCCTCCGACTCATCATCGCGCGCAACAGCCTTGCCCTTGCCCTTCACCGACGCCCCCCGGCTCGTGCTCGTACTCGCGCGACTCCTCCCTCCCGTACTCGCCCTCTTCCCCTTCCCCTTCGCGTTCTTCTTCTTCTTCGCCGCCCACGCATCCTGCAGCGCCTTCGTCGCATTCCGCTTCACCTCCCACGACGGCTCCCACTCCTTGCCCGTCTTCGGGTCCGTCCCCGCCCACTTGATCAGGTACTTCGTCTTCGTCTCCTTCAGAATGGCGACGGCGTCCCACACATCTTCGTCGTCCAGTTGAGACTCGGGCATGTGGCTTTCGCTCGAGGTCGAGGAGGGCATGGTTGGACGCGTGAGGAGGGGGAGAGGGTTGAGAGGGGTTGAGAGAGAGAAGGGAGAAGGGCACGCCCGATTGTGAGATCCTCGAGCGCGTTGGCCATCTCGGAAGCGCGTTAGACGCCCTGTATGATGATCGCCGCGTGTTCTGCCCGGAGTCCCCGGACATCCGACTCACCTTCTCCTCCCGACTTGCATCATCGACTGACCGTTACTCTTGACATCGTCTTTCACTCATTCTTATCGCTCTCTTCACACATAAATACAATTTACTATGAGTTTCGCAGCATTACCGTCTATCACGCGCTCCAGCGTCCACCGACTCTCCCAACACATCGGCACAAGACCCCAATCATTTCTCCGCGCAACCACCTATCCACCCACTTCGACCTCGCACCTACGGACGTTCCACGCAACACTTCTTCGCTCGGACTTCCACTTCGACACACACCACTTCGTACAGAGACTAGAGCGAGAAGGCTTGAACAGGGCGCAGGCGGAGGGCATCATGACCGCCATGGCTGAAGTCATCGACGAGAGCGTGCGGAACATGACGAGCAACATGGTCACGAAAGCTGACCAGGAGAAGGTATGTAACGCACCCAAACCCCCACCCAAGCCCATTTCACACGATAAACTCGAACGTGCCTCGCAGCACCACTACACCCAACAAGTCGACTTCGCCCAGATCAAATCCGAGCTGCAGCTCATGGAGCAGAACGACCTCGCCATGGTCAAAGCCGAGAACGACCGGCTCGTGACCGACATCGAGAAGCTCAAGCAACGACTCCGGGAGGAGATCCTGCGTACGCAGTCAGGTGTACGGCTGGATTTGAACTTGGAGAAGGGCCGGATGCGCGAGGAGCAGAGCGGGCAGGAGTTGAAGATCAAGGAGGTCGATACGAGGATCGAGCAGGAGATCGCGGCACTGAGGACGTCGATACAGGCGAGCAAGGTACGTTTGAGGGCCGCTTTACTTGAGGTGAATGGGATTGTATCGTTGACCCTGTGGTGGATTTCAGGCAACGACTCTGCAGTATTTGGTTGGTTTTGGTGCGTTCTTTGTTCCTGCGTATCATGATCCCGGAGGAGGTACTCAACATCTGCTCATTTCGTTCCGCTGACAGTGACCGGTTGTTCCGCCCTGCTGATGGCGTACTTGCGGTTCCGAGTATAAGGCTCCTCGGAAAAGCCTGGTTCCTTGATGGGATCGTCGCAGTACTTGCGCATCGAAGACGTTTCAACTTTACACATAGACTTTTGCTCGGCCGCTACCCTTTATCACTTACAAGGACTACAGTACAAGGCATTTCGGGTCTCCAGGTTCAGCATCGGGTATTTATCATATATGTATCATAACTCATACTCGTACCATTCGACGCGACTGCAGCGCTTCTCAACAAGCTATCGGACAGAAGGAGGTAAGTCTTTATTTAGTCAAGCTTTCTTGTTCTGCTACATTAACGCAGGTACCGAATCTACAGGTGGTAACGCCCTTCTATTCCCTGTTGTCGTCTAGTAGGTCACAGGAACTCTAATGCATATGCTAAACGCAACGACACACAAGTGTGACCGGACCGATACGCCACTTAATCGAAATCCTCCAATCTGAGCTCTGCCAACCGTTTCCTCGCCGCCTCCTTGACCTCCGCGCTCACTTCCTTGCCGATCGCAACGTCTCTGAACTGCTGGTACGCCGGCGTGTCTTCGAACTTGACGTCGCCCTCGACTTTGTCGTTGAAGATGATCAGATCGTACACGTCCTTCCCGTCCGCGTCCTTTCCTTGCCCATCCACTCCCTTCGCATACAGAATCTCTGTGCGGGCAGTTTTGAGGCGTTTCTTGATGACCTCCTCGGTCTCGGTGCCGCGACGAGTGAGACGCTCTCGAAGGGAAATCCCGTCCGGCGGGCAGATGAAAACGTAGATCGGGTTCAGGTTCCAGGAGGAGTCGCTCGCCTTGACCATCTCCCTGATCCGTTCTTTGACGCGTTGGACACCCTACATGTAGCATCATAAATTCCTGAAAACGCAGGCAAAGTGGAAGGAGCGCGTCACACCTGCGATTCAATGTCTAGCATACACCGCTGCTCGTTCTGCAGGATGGGCTGGACTGGCGTGCCATACAGGTTCCCGGAGAACTCTGCGAACTCGAGGAACATGCCGGCCTTGATGTCGTCCTCGAAGTTGGCGCGTGTTACGAAGTTGTAATGCGTTCCATGTTTCTCACCAGGGCGGGGACCACGCGTGGTATCTGGCGGGAGCATCGGTATGTGGAATCAGAATACGAGTAGCGGCAACGCATACGGGGTGTAGCAACGGTGTATTGGGTTTGGGTGGGTAAGACATACGGGAAACGCTGAAGTAAAAGTTGAATGGGAATTCTTTGAGGAGGGTGTCTTTGAGTGTGCTCTTGCCGACGCCAGAGGGGCCTGAGATCACGAGGGGACGCGTGAGGAGAGGCAGGAAGAGGTCGGCGGGGATGCGTGACATGCCAGGGGAGAAGGGAGAACAAAGAGAGACAAGGAGCGAAAGGCGGGACGTGGATGTCCAGAAGAAAAGAGACCCGATCGGGCGCGCGATCAGCGAGCAGCGGGCGTCTGGGCGTGTGACGGGCGTGGTTACGGTGGGTACGTGACGTGACATCGTGATAGCGGGACTAAGTAGGTGATTGGCTGGCTGAGAATGGCGGGCGTCTGAGTGAGCCAGGAGGTCTTGACGGGCACACTGTGACACTCGCCTCTCTGCCGAGTCTCTTTCCTCTCCTCCTCTCTCTCTCCCCG